>JAPDVU010000014.1:29422260-29445731 GCA_026230045.1 Corynorhinus townsendii
GGAACGGAAGGTGCCCCTGAGGGCCCGGAGGGAGCGATGGCTTTTCCGAGCCCATTTTGGTTAAAACCGTAGAGGGCGCCTGGGAAGGCACATGGGCATTTCTTTCATTACCTTCAGTGGAACCCAAGGCGACAGGCAGAGCCGCGTCTTGGATACACAGTTACCAAAAAGGCAGATGTGTTGTCAGCAGTGACTCTTACCTTTGCCCAGGGGTCGGGGAGTGGACTTTGATATGTAAATCCAGTCTAGCACTGGGAATGAGGGAATGAATAGGACCTGGCCCCACCCAAGCTCCTTTGGTCCTAACTTTTGGTGAAAGCCCCTGGTATTTGGGATATAAATAAACACACTGCCTCGGCTCTGGGTCCCTGTCTCTCCCTCAGAAGAGGGCAGCAGTCCACCCAGTTCCCAGCTTTTTCCTTCCATTTTGTGTCTTGTCTCTCTCTTTCATATTTCCTCAACCCCCAGCCCCTCTACTCGAAGAACCGGATCATCTCTTTCCATGCTGGATGCGGAAAAGAGAGACCCCGTCAAAAGCAACACAATACCCCAAGAGACCCCAATGCAGGAGTCAACCCCACATCCCAATTCATAGGGTAAGTCCTACCCCCCAGTCTTTCTCTCTCTCACTCTCTCTCTCTCCCTCCCTCGCTTCCTTCCTCCCTTCCTCCCTTCCTTCTTTCCTTCCATTAATCCTCACCCAAGGATATTTTTCCATTGATTTTTAGAGAGAGTGGAAGAGAGAGGGAGAGACAGAGAGACACATTGATGTGAGAGAAACACTCCCATGGGCTGCCTCCTGCATGAGCCCTGACCAGGACCCCGGGCTGGGGAGGAGCCTGCAACCGAGGTACGTGCCCTTGACTGGAGTCGAACCCGGGACCCTTCAGTCCCCAGGCCGACACTCTACCCACTGAGCTGCACCCGCTAGGGCCTACCCCTCAATAGGATGGATATACAGTGAACCCTCGATTTTACAGACCTGGATTTAATGGACTTTAGATTTAACCGACATTTCCGGTCTGTATGTCATATGTGAAAATTCACCCCCTGTTCATTTAAAAATGCCTGTAACCAAGATGTGTTTATACTTAAATTAACAGGTTATGTGTGTGTGTGTGTGTGTGTGTGTGTGTGTGTGTGTGTTTTGGTTATTAATTCACTGTTATTTTTAACCAATTTTAGCAAATAGACCATATGTTGGGGAAAACACTAGTAATTTCACCGACGTAAATAAATACTATGTCTGCCACTGTGGTCTACACGTTGAAATCCAGGAGCCAGCGCTCGTAAACAGTGTTGGGCGAGTGATTAGCACGTGACCACACGGCATCGGTCACGGTGACCACACGGCATCGGTCACGGTGACCGGGCTGCAGCGGCCTTCACTCCAGCCCGGATGGTTCCACGTGGGCTAAGCCCCGCCCAGCCAGGGGCCATTTCCTCTTGGAGACTGGTGAGCATTTGCTAGACCTCCTCGGGGTAAACTTAAAATTCCTGCGACGCATATGGAAAACTTCTCTGTGAAATTACACTCCTCACACATACTTAATTTTCATGACACAACCGTGTCTACAGAAGTGACAACAGGCAAACTGGAGAATTTGTCCTTTTTTTTTAAGCGCGCGCGTTTGGAAAACCGACGTGTAAAACGGGCTTTCGGCTTTCACGGGCAACCCCCTCGCCCGAATGGACAGACTTCGGATTTCACCGGCAGGGTTTCCGGTCCGTGAGCCGTATGCGAACATTCGCACCCTGTTCGTTTAACAAGGGTGGTGCCCAAGGTTTGCGTGTAATTAAGTGAACAGGTTCGTCTGTTGCTGCTAGCAATTCGCTGTCGTTTTTAACAAATTTTAGCAAAAGAGACCACGTGTTGGGGGAAAAGCACTGTCTATCGGGGTTTTCGTAGAGGGGAAGACAGGGCCTGTAGGGAGGGGAGTAAGGTGTGTCTGATTGGACAAGAGGTTTTCTTTACGGCCTGAGTGTCACCCTGGCCAGGTGGCTCAGTTGGTTGGGTTGTCGCCCTGTACACCCAAAGGTTACAGGTTCCTCCCAGTCAGGGTACGTCCAGGAGGCAGCTGATCAATGTTTCTCTCTCTCTCTCCCCGCCGCTTCCCCTCATTCTAAAAATCAACAAAAGTATGTCCTCAGGTGAGGATGAATATATATATATATGAGTGTTCATCAAAAGCTGCTATCTAATAAATCATTTTTACGTAGTGTCCGGAACATTCCATGCTTATTTATTATTTCCTCTGGGAGTTGAAACTTCACAGGGGGACAGATGGAGTTAACTTCTGAAGGGTGCACGCTTTCAAACTCCTTTCTGCGATATTTTTGTAAGCATTGTGTGAGCACCCTTTTTTTGTGCATCCAATCTGAAATCCAAAAATAGTACCGATACGCACAGAAAGGAAATTGCCGAGGGAACAGCTGCCGGCGAGGCCTGCCATGTGCCCGGAAAAAAGGGAAAAGAAATAAATAGAATGGTATTTCCATCTCACAGCCCGCAGACGCCCCTCTACACCTCGAGCAGCAAAACGCTCACGTTGCTTCTCCGGCAGAGACAGAACATCCCAGGATGTGCTCCGCGGGCGATAAACAACAGGTGCACACACACCTACACGTATACACAAACATGTGCACACATCCACATGCATAGAGACACACATGTACACTCACACATACACATAGTCATAGCATACACTAGTACGCACACTCGTGCACATGCGTGCGGACATACAAACACATGTAGCACACATAACATGTTCACACACCTACATGTATACATGAACATGTGCACACATGCACACACATAGAGACACACATGTACACTCACACATACACACAGTCATAGCATGTACTAGTACGCACACTCGTGCACATGCGTGCGGACATATAAACACATGTAGCACACATAACACGCGCACACACGCGCACACACACCTACACGTATATACAAACATGCACACACATGCACATAGAGACACACGTACACTCACACATACATATACACATAGCATATACTAGTATGCATACTCACGCACATGCATGCGAATATACAAACACATGTAGCACACACAACATGCTCACACATGTGCACACACACATGCACACATATCATAAACTCATACACACATGTACACTCACATATAGACACAGCATATACTAGTATGCATACTCGCGCACATGCGTGCGGACGTACAAACACATGTAGCACACATAACATGCTCACACACGTGCACACACACATGCACGCATATCATAAACTCATACACACATGAGCACACACACATGAACTCTCTCTCTCTCTCTCTCTCTCTCTCAGTGAACATGGCTGTTCGAAGGTCAAGAAGCTGCTGTGAGGTGAGACCCAGGAACCGCCGACCTACGTGGCAGAGAAGAAATAAAGCGCCCACTGTGCGCTTCTCGCTTCCCTTAGAGAACACGACGAGGCCGAGGGCGGGGCAGTGACTGCGGCTCCTGTTTCCACCGCGGGAGCAGCGCCCAGCCAGACCGGCGGGAAGGCCCGTCCAGCCCCGCGAGGCATTCCGCCGCCAAGAAACGCGCTGTTCCGGAGGTAAAGCAGCAGCGCTCCCTCTCCTCCCTTCGCGGATGGAACAGACAGCAATCCACCCCAAAGCGCGGAGCGACAGAATGCCGCGGGGCCCCGGGGGACGGGGCCACGTGTTCACTGGTTTATAGTTCCCCCAGAGGCCCGATGCGCCAAATTCTCTGTCTTTCCCTCTCTCTTCCACTCTCTCTAAAAAGAGAGATGGGGTCTCTCCTTTCCGCGTCCAGCACGAAGGCAAGAGCAGGCCTTCCTTCCCCGGCTGCCGGCACCGGCTTCCCTCGGAGCCCCGGCTTCGTCCGGAAGGACAGCCGGTCTAATTAGCATATTACACTTTTATTACTATAGATAATTTGTAAATACATAAATATTTTTTTTGCTGATGTCGGAGAGGAAGGGGGAGGGAGAGAGAGAAGCATCCATGCTGAGAGAGAATCACGGATCGGCTGCCTCCCGCACGCCGCACCCTGGGGACCGAGCCTGGGCCCATGGTTTAATGCTCACGTGGAGCCCGTCATAGTTCACGTCCCTAACGGAGAAGCTCTTAGGCAAGGAAGGCAGCGCTGGCGCCGGGTCCGTCCTGGCACCTCCTTGCTGCTCTGCAACGCAAAGACTTTTTCATCACGTAGCTTTCAAGATGAAAGCTCGGGCTCCCCGCGGCACCCGGCGGCGGTGACCGCCCCGGCGCTGACAGCTGCCACCTGTCACCACGCTGACACCTGCAGACGCGACCCTCTCTCCGCGACAGGGTCTCCGGCTTTGTTCTCTCATCAAGGCGGCACGTCTCCTCCCGTTGAGGGAGCCTTGAACTCTGGCGGTGCCCACGGCCGGCTTGCGGCAACCTCGGGGCTAGAATGTGCCTATCTGAGGCCCTGAGCTAAGAAAGGGAATTGGGAGGGGCTGGGAGGGATGGTGGTGGGGGGGAGGGGTGTGCGCGGGGAGAGGAGGGGTTGGGAGGGAAGATGGGGGGGGAGAGGAGGGCTGGGAGGGAAGGTGGGGGAGGGGCTGGGAGGGAAGGTGGGGGGAGGGGCTGGGAGGGAAGGTGGGGGGAGAGGAGGGGCTGGGAGGGAAGGTGGGGGGAGGGGCTGGGAGGGAAGGTGGGGGGAGAGGAGGGGCTGGGAGGGAAGGTGGGGGAGAGGCTGGGAGGGAAGGTGGGGGAGAGGAGGGCTGGGAGGGAAGGTGGGGGGAGAGGAGGGGCTGGGAGGGAAGGTGGGGGAGAGGCTGGGAGGGAAGGTGGGGGGAGAGGAGGGGCTGGGAGGGAAGGTGGGGGAGGGGCTGGGAGGGCAGGTGGGGGAGAGGAGGGGCTGGGAGGGAAGGTGGGGGGGAGGGCTGGGAGGGAAGGTGGGGGGGAGAGGAGGGCTGGGAGGGAAGGTGGGGGAGAGGAGGGCTGGGAGGGAAGGTGGGGGAGAGGAGGGCTGGGAGGGAAGGTGGGGGGGAGGAGGGGCTGGGAGGGAAGGTGGGGGGGAGGGCTGGGAGGGAAGGTGGGGGAGAGGAGGGGCTGGGAGGGAAGGTGGGGGAGAGGAGGGGCTGGGAGGGAAGGTGGGGGGGAGGACTGGGAGGGAAGGTGGGGGAGAGGAGGGGCTGGGAGGGAAGGTGGGGGGGAGGGGCTGGGAGGGAAGGTGGGGGGGAGAGGAGGGCTGGGAGGGCAGGTGGGGGAGAGGAGGGGCTGGGAGGGAAGGTGGGGGGAGGAGGGGCTGGGAGGGAAGGTGGGGGGGAGGGGCTGGGAGGGAAAGTGGGGGAGAGGAGGGCTGGGAGGGAAGGTGGGGGGGAGAGGAGGGGCTGGGAGGGAAGGTGGGGGAGAGGAGGGGCTGGGAGGGAAGGTGGGGGGAGAGGAGGGGCTGGGAGGGAAGGTGGGGGAGAGGAGGGCTGGGAGGGAAGGTGGGGGAGAGGCTGGGAGGGAAGGTGGGGGAGAGGAGGGGCTGGGAGGGAAGGTGGGGGGGAGAGGAGGGGCTGGGAGGGAAGGTGGGGGGGGAGAGGAGGGGCTGGGAGGGAAGGTGGGGGAGAGGAGGGCTGGGAGGGAAGGTGGGGGAGAGGCTGGGAGGGAAGGTGGGGGAGAGGCTGGGAGGGAAGGTGGGGGAGAGGAGGGGCTGGGAGGGAAGGTGGGGGGGAGGGGCTGGGAGGGAAGGTGGGGGGGGAGTGGAGGGCTGGGTAGCCCCCTGCCTCCAGAGGGCTGATGACTACGGTTCAACCTAGAGCACGCCCCCCACCGCCGTGGCCCCCTAGGCGCGCTCCCCGTGGCAGGGACAGGCACGCCCTCTTTCCGATGCCCCTTGTCCCCGCGTGGGCGCCCAGGGTGGGAGTCGCTGGGGCGGTGCACCCAGGCCGGTGCATATGATAATCGGGGTTGAGAAATCGGGCGGGAAAAGCTTGATTCCCGCCCCCCCCCCCAGAACCCCGAATCTGATTGGACGAGGATGCTGTGGAGCTTCCTGCAGGTCAGCTAGGAGGGCAAGTGGCCCCTGACCCATGGTGGGCTCGTCTTGGTCTGGAGGCCACAGGAAGGGTGAGGCCAGCAGAGAGAGACGAGGAGGCAGCGTCCACATGGCTGGGCTCAGGGAGCAGGAGGCTTTAAAAAACGTTCTTCTCGGTTTTCAGAGAGAGGCAGGGGGAGGGGAAGACAGACGGGAACATGGAAGATGAGAGAGAACCACGGACCCGCTGCCTCCTGCACGCCCCCCACTGGGCATGGAGTCTGCGACGCAGGCCTGTGCCCTGACCGGGAGCGAACCCGGGACCTCTGGGTGCATTGGGTGATGCTCAACCAGTAAGCCAGCGACCAGGAGGCTTTTACTTGACGGAGTTAGGAGTTCCGTGGAGGCTTCCCAGCCCCTCAGGTCGGCGGGGACCCCTGCTGGTCAGGGCTGGGGTTGTCTCCAGGAGCAGAAAGGAAACCAGCTAGCTCCAGCATCAGCCCTCAGCCCTCAGGGAGGGAGGAGAGGCCGGGGCTGGGCTGGGGACTGAGTCCCCTGGTCAGGTCCTGAGACTCAGAGCCACAGGACAGCTGGCCCGGGAGACTCAGCCCGCGGCGCGCCCAGGTCCCAGGGCCAAGTGAGCGGGCAGGCGCCCCCGGGAGCCCGTTGTCCTGAGCGACTCGGAGAAGCTGGGAGCCGGTTCTGACGAGAGTAAGGCTGTGTTTGCACAATGGGCCGAACCTGCTTAGTTAGTTACCGCCAAGCTGCTGGGAGAGGCCCCACGCCACTGCTCGCTGCGGGGTGCCGGGGGCTGGGGTGCGGGGGGGGGGGGGCGCAGGGGCGGCCGATGGGCGCGGGGCGGGGGCGCTGGCAGCGCCGTTTTTCACTCCCAGGATCCGGGAATGTGCACATCTGGAGCCTGGCGAGGGGTGACTGACTGCCAGCTGCTGGGCTGAGCGACAGGCTGCTGCTGGCGATGCATCGCTTGCCAATTATTCTGATATTTTCCAGCGCCGCCGAGGCTCGCGGCGGCTACAATGTAGCTCGTTTAATCTCTCTGAATTACAGTGTTTCCATCTGCCGCGTCCTCCAGGCTCACAAAGCCGTTACTTTCTATCCGCCCAGCGAAACCGTGGCAACGATGGCGGGGACGCGGGGCGTGGGTCTGCCGCTGTGGTGTTTCGGGGGGGGGGGAAGGGACGCGCGAGGACTGGAAACGAGTTTCCATCCTTTCCGTCCGCGAAGGGGCTTCGGGGCTGTTCGCAGGGCGGCTCCGCCAGCGGACGGAAGAGGAATGTCCCTCCGCGTGTTTCTGAGGAGACCGCCTGCCAGGGCCGCGGCGCTTTCCGGTGGGAATGGGGAAAAGGAAGCCCGAGTCCATGACCCCCGGAACTCAATTTCACGTCCCTGTGGTTCTGAGGCGCCTCTCCTGATTGAAACGGCCCCCCCCCCGCCCCCGTCCGGGTCTGAGCTCCGGGGGCTGAGCAGACGTCCCTGCTGAGCGTGCGCCTTGCGACGAGGCGGCGCTCACACGCGCGTGGTGAGGGCTGGGCACCGCACCGCACCGCAAAGGGAGGGTGGTCGTCGTGCGAAGGCCAATGTGATGCTACAGCCATAGAGAATGTTCGTGTGTGTGTGTGTTTAAATGTATTTTATTGATGTCAGAGAGGAAGGGAGAGGGAGACAGAGAGAGAAACGTCCACGATGAGAGAGAACTGTGGATCAGGTGCCTCCTGCACCCCCCACACTGGGCATGGAGCCCACACCCCGGGCCTGTGCCCTGACCGGGAATCGAACCCTGACCTCCTGGTTCCTAGGTCAATGCTCAACCCCTGAGCCCACCGTCTGGGCCACATGTTCTTGAAGAAAAAACAAAACAAAAAACTCTAGGGCCTTTGGGGAAACCCCGTGGGAAGACAGAATACGTTCTTCACCGTGTGTTACCGTTTCTAGAATCTCACCATTGGAGACTCAGGCGGGGGACCGTCCAGTGCGGCTTTGTGCCGGCGCCACTACCGAACACTCCGGTCGGAGGATTTACAGAGTTTTTTCCTCCCCATGAATCACAAGGTCTAAGGCCGAGGGGCCGCGTAGTTGGTTAGAAGCTCTCAGACATCTTCGGACACCCAGGAGTTTTCCATCCTTCCCTTCCAGTTCCTTCCATCCGGTGGCCATTTTATTGTTTTGTTTTGTTTTGTTTTTTATGTGTGTTACCTCCTGCCCCAAAATGGCTGCCAGAGCCCCTACCATCACACCCTCATCCAACCACATCTAAAAGCAGGACAAAGGCAAGCATCTCGTGAACGAATGAGAACTACCTTTATCGAGGCCCCCCCTGCCCCCCCGCCCCGTGACTAACGGATTCTGCTGTTAAATGCTCGCTGGGCCTCCCCCAACGCCCTGGCGCATCACCAGGGGGCGGTCCGCTCTCCGGGAAACACTGCTAAGACACAGACCCGCCAGAATCCATGTACTGACGCCTCCTCCCGCTCCCATTTAAAATATAGCGGCCGAAGCCGATGGTTCTGGGTTGGGAATCCTGATATGACCCCCCTCCTCCCCCCCTCCCCCCCCCCCCACATTTTAAAATCGTTTTTGTTTGTAGGTCCCGGAGATGAACAAACACTTCTCGGGGAGACAGCGAGGGGAGCAGAGCAGCCAGCGACAGGCCCCTGGTGGTGGACTCAGGGCGACGGGATTGGTGGAATTCCTCCCCAGCCAGGTCTCAGGCCCGGGCTCCGATGGGCACGAGCCAACAGAAAGCACACACTCCTTTCAGGAAGAAAGACGGGGGGCGGGTTCAGGCCTCCCCGCGGGCGGGGCGGGGCGGGGAGAGGAAATTGAGCCCGACGCTCCGGCCCTGTGTCCCATGTGCCTGCACACGGCACCGCGCTCACATCGCCCACGCCTGCCGCGCCCGCCCGCATTTAGGCGCTGATTAAGCCGACAGCCCGTCCGTCCGTCATGCCTAGGCCATAGCAGAGGGCACCTCCGAGCAGGTCCCAGGCTCCCTGGGGTTCACACCTTAGCGCCGTGGTCGGCAAACCGCGGCTCGCGAGCCACAGGCGGCTCTTTGGCCCCTGGAGTGTGGCTCTCCCACAAAAGACCACGGCCTGGGCGAGTCTATGTCGAAGACGCGGCGTTAGAAGAAGTTTACGTTTAAAAAACGTGGCTCTAAAGAGAAACGTCAGTCGTTGTCCTGTCGATATTTGGCTCTGTGGACTAGTGAGTTTGCCGACCACTGGGCTGAGCGGATGCGTGACCCCCAGAACGGGGAACGCACAGATTCGAGGAGAGACGCATCCTCCATGAGGACGCCCGAGGGCAGGAGATCCCCGGCACCCGTGGGCCCCGTCCTGGGGTGGCCCGAGAGCGAGCCCGCGGCATTGGTTTTGCTGTGTGGCCGGTGGGCGCCGTGACAAGCTGCGTCAGGGGAGTGCTCAGCGGCATCCCTCATTTCTTTCCTCTTTTTTTTTTTTTTTTTTTGAGTGCCGCGAGCATCCTGCCAGCCCGCGTCAGAAATTAATATCGCGCTCCCACGCCAGGAGAAGTGCAGGGAAGGATACAAGAGGGAGACGTTTGGGCCCCCGAACAATAACGCCACGGATGGAGCTCCACGTGGGAGGCTCAGGCAGAGCGGCGCCCGCGGAATCACCCCCCGCCCCTCCCCACCTGCACGTTCACTGCTTCCTCCTTATGAGCCTCCTCGCAAAGGTACTGAGTTTCCCTACCTCATCGGAGAGGCCAGCGTGGGGACCTCGATTCTCCTCCGTGGTCAGCCTGCTTCCGTTGCCTCGTATCCACACGCGGGGCACAGACAGCACCCGTGACGATCAGCTTAGATCAGGGTTTGGTTTGTGATGAAGTAAGTATTTCCGGCTCCCCCTCTGTTGGTTCTTTCCATCATCCTCTCTGTCTCTCTGTTTTAAAAACATATTTTTATTCATTTCAGAGCAGAAGGGACAGGGGGAGAGAGAGAGAGAGAGAGACATCCATGATGAGAGAGAGAATCTTTGATCGTCTGCCTCTTTCACGCCTCCTACTGGGAATGGAGCCTGCAACCCCGGGCCTGTGCCCTGCCCAGGAATCGAACCCTGACCTCCTGGTTCCTAGGTCGCCACTCAACCTCTGAGCCTCACCAGCTGGGCCAAGTTGACGCGTCCTGACTTCCAGGTGGGGGTGCTGGGTCCCCATGTTGGCCTCTCCGATGAGTTGGGGAAACTCAATTCCTTTTCGAGCTGAAAGGCTCATAACGAGGAAGCAATGAACGGTGTCCAGGTGCAGAAGGGAAGGTTCCGGAGATCCCCCCCCCCCCCCGCCTGCCGCCACTCCCCCACCGCCATTGGCATTGACTTCACAACCTTTGTGGCCATGTTCCCTGAGCACAGTGTCCGGGCGCCGTGGGTCCAAGGTCGGGTCAAGGTCGAGGCTGGGCTGGCTTGCTCTGGATGAACCCATCGGGCCTCCTTCCGGGAAGTCGCGTTATTGGAGTGCCACGTCGGAGGGTCAGAGGGTCCCCGGACACATTCAGGATCTCCGCCTGCTTGTCTCCCCGGGCGGCGTCCGGTCAAGCCAGAGAGTCCTTTGTCTCAGCCCACGGAGCCCGGTGGACAGAGAGACGCGGGAATTCCATTCTGTCCACGGAGGAGCAACAAGGAGGACCTTAACGTTGGGTAAAAGCGAAAGGCCTTCTTTTGCTAATGAGAGACATCTGTTCATTCTTTTTTTTTTTTTTTTTGTAAATGTGCATTCGCCTAATAGGCTTTTTTTTTTAAATGCCAAGCGAGGGTGCTGTGACTTGGAGAAAGCTATCAGAGTCACGGCTATTTTTCGTCACTACGCAGGCCTTCAGTGACGCCGTGTCCTGCGAGGGGCAGGAATGAGGGATGCAGGAGTGACGGGCTTCGGAGAAAAGCGTGAGATCGGGGCCTAGGGAGGTAGAAGGATGTCCTCCTACCAATGGCCACGTCACCGTCACGGAAGCATCCGGGTTAAGGAAGTGTGCACCGGTCAGCGGGGAATGTGGGACGTTTTAAAATTCCTCTATAAGAAAAGGCTGGTATGCAAATCGACCGAACAGCAGAAAGACCCCTCGCTATGACACCCACTGACCACCGGGGGCAGACGCTCAATGCAGGGAGCTGCCCCCTGGTGGTCCATGCGCCCCCACAGGGGGAGCGCCGCTCAGCCGGGAGCCGGAGTCGTGGCTGGTGAGCGCAGCGGCGGTGGCGGGAGCCTCTCCCAACTCTGCATCAGCGCTAAGGACGTCCGACTGCCGGCTTAGGTCCGCTCCCCAGGGAGAGTGGGTCTAAGCCGTCAGTCAAACATCACCTCAGGGCTCCCGGACTGTGAGAGGGCGCAGGCCAGGCTGAGGGACACCCCCCGCCCCCCGCCGAGTGCACGGATTTCGTGCACTGGGCCTCTACTTTATATATATATATTTATTGATGTCAGAGAGGAAGGGAGAGGCAGAAAGAGAGAGAGAAACATCCATGATGAGAGAGAAGCATGGATCGGCTGCCTCCTGCACGCCCCCCACTGGGGATGGAGTTCTCTGACCAGAAATCGAACCGTGACCTCCTGGTTCATAGGTTGACGCTCAACCGCTGAGCCCCACCAGGCCGGGTGGGACATTTTTTTCCCCTGCACAGGATGCAGGGTGTGGACGTGCTGCTCTCTCCCGGCATTTTGACTCCATTCTGTCCCGCTCAGGCCCATCCGAGCCGTCACAGGAAGACGGTTCATTCGCATCTGCCCCCCCACCCCCCGCCCCCCGCCTGGCCTTGGGGTCCACGCTGGGGACACGGGCACGAGGCTCAGCCCCCATGGCCGGCCGGTCGAGAGGGAAGCTTCTGGAAATGGCAGCACCAGCCTGTCTGGGGTGGTCCCTGGCTTTTCGCTCCCCTGGGATACGTTTTCCGAAAGCCGTTCCATATTTCCGTTTCTCTTTGGGCGAGAGTTGACGGCCCCATAAATCAGCCGAGGGAGGAGACGTCCTGCAGTCCCCGCGGACTCCACGCCGGGGTCACGGCCACTGGCTCTTTCTTGACCCTCTGTCAGCGGGAGGGATTAATGGCGGCTCTCGGGGCCCGGGCGTCCATCATAGAGGCCGTCAACCACAGACGCCATTCTCCCCCGTGAGGCTGCAAGTCCTCCCGCCGCGTCCCCGTCCCCGGGGAGCTCCTGGCGAGAAAATTCTGCTGCTCCGCCTCCGGTCTCCCACGCCGCTTCTCCCTCCTTCCCCGGGGAGAGACGTTCATTTCTCGATGGCTGGCGAGTATTCCCGCGCAAAGGAGGCCGTCGGGCGGACCTGACCTTGGGTGGGCCCACGCGCCTTCTCCTTGGGGCACAACGTACCGAGGGGCGCAGGTGCCGTGAGAAGTCTCGTCTTACTTCCAGACGCAGAGCCGAGCGCGAGCCACGAGAGGAGGAGAAGGTGGCGGAGGTCAGCCGCGCAGACGGAGGAGGGCCGGCTCCCGGCCCAGGTCCCTCCGTCTTCGTCCCGCCGGCTCCGGCTCTTTGACCTCCAGGCCGCGGTGGAGCCGTCCTGTCCCGCGTTCCTGATCTCGGCATCTTTTTTTTCCCCCCTCGTTGTGGCTCATCCTCGCCCGGGGATAGGTTTCCCCTGACGCTTATAGCGGGTGGAAGGGAGACAGGGAGGGAGGGGGAGCGAGAAGCATCCGTGTGAGAGGCACAACGATGGGTGGCCTCCTGCCTGTGCCCCGACCTGCGCCCCGAGATGGAACTTGCAACCCAGGGAGGCGCCCTGGACCGGGAATCGAGCCCACGACCCTCTGGTGCGCGGACCGATGCTCTAACCACTGACCCACCCCAGCCGGGGCTTATCTCGGCCTCGTTTCCCATGGTCCCCTGGGGCACGTTTTGCTGTTGTTGTTAATCCCCATCTGAGGATCCTTTTCCATTTATCTTTTTGTGTGTTTTTTTTTTAGAGAAAGTGGAAGAGAGAGGGAAAGAGAGAGAAACAAGGATGTGAGAGAAACACATCGATGGGTGCCTCCTGCACGCGGCCCGACCACGGCCCAGGCCAGGGAGGAACCAGCCACCGAGGTACATGCCCTTGACTAGAATCGAACCCGGGACCCTTGGGTCCGCAGGCCGACGCTCTACCCACGGAGCCGCACCTGCCGGGGCTAAGGGGGCACATTTAAGAGGCACAGGTCCCCTCCTGAATGGGATTCGGGGCCGATCGGACGGGAATCAACCCCTGGGTCTCTACGTGCCCAGAGCACCTGGTGATGGTCGGTGACCCCAAAGGGGCGACATTCGCATTTTCCGTACAGAACCAGCTCAGCAGGGAAGTCCGAGCCGCCACCGCGCGGCTGGGCAGACACACAACCACCCCTCTCACCGCGGCGTTCCCCACGGCGCCCGCGCGGGCGCCCCTCTGTCTTCTCTCTGCGTCTTCCCGTCTCTGTGGCTCTTTATCACTCGGTTCCTATGGGCTGTCTCTCTCGGTTCATGTGAAGCGATCCAGCCCCGGCCAGAGAGTCCGTTTCGGGAGTAGTTTGAAAGCTCAGTGCTAAATGAATGCCATCTACGCGAGCGCGTGCTCCGCGGAACGTGGTCCAGCACGGCCTCGCGGGGAACACGTCTTCGCGGCGCCGTGCACAGAGACGCTTCGGTCCTTCGTGTCTTTTATGACAACGTTCGGTGAGAGGGAGACGAGGGAAAGGAACCCGAGCGGGGAAGACGCGCCCTCCGGCCGAGGGAACTCACGGGGCGAGGCCCACGGGAGACGCCGCTCCTGTTCACGTCCGTGTTCGATTGTCCCGAAGGCGCACGCCGCCGCCTCCTCCGTCCGCCCTAACGCCATCGCCTTCTTTCTTTCTAAGAATTAAGCCCCGTCTGCACCTCGGAAAGTCAGTGTTTTGTCTTAACTGTATAGCGACGGCCCATCGGGCGTCAGAAGAAGTACAGACGACCAAGAGGCGTTAATAAAGTCACGCAAGGCCCGGCCGGCGCGGCTCCGGGGTGGAGCGTCGACCTGGGAACCAGGAGGTCAGGGTTCGATTCCTGGTCAGGGCACAGACCCGGGTTTGCAGGCTCCATCCCCCGTGGGGGGCGTGCAGGAGGCAGCCGGTCCATCTCTCTCCTCGTGGATGCTTCTCTCTCTCTCTTCCTCTCTGATGTCCATAAGAATATATTTTTTAAAAATATATAAAGTCACAGAGAAAGAAGACATCGTCACCGGTCGGGAAGACGCGGGGCAGGCGTGAGGCGAGCAATCCTCAGAACACCGAGTCACCACGCTTGTGAGGTCAAAGGTCAGGGGGTTCGCTGGCACACACACCCCCCCCTCCGATGGGTAGATCCGCCCCGCTGCCCGGCCGCCGGAATGGAACTCACACGATGCGCTCGGCACACATCCGGGGAGTGTCCTGCGGCCAGGCTCCCGCCCGGCTCCCTCGTCTGGGTTGAGAAGCAGCAGGAACCCATACTGAAGTCCAGGAGGTAATCTTACAAATTGCGGGGGTGGGCCCCTCTCCACACGGCCGCCGTCCCTGCCTCGCAAGTCCAGAACTCTCTCCTGCGTCTCCCTCTCGGTACGTACCTCACCCCTGGCTGCAAGCGGTTTTTCTCTTCCTTCTTTAAAAATATGCTTTTAATTGACGTGAGAGAGGAAGGGAGAGGGAGAGAGAAACACCAACGATGAGAGAGAATCATGGGTCAGCTGCCGCCTGCACGCCCCCCACTGGGGATCGAGCCTACCACCTGGGCACGTGCCCTTGGCCGGGACTCGAACCCAGGACCCCTCAAGTCTGCAGGCCAGAGCTCTACCCACTGAGCCACACCAGCCAGGGCTGCACGTGTTTCCCGAAAGCCCTCACGCCATACACCGTCAGCTGCACCTGTGTGGCTAGAGCTGGTGCCTCCGGATTTTCGCTCCTGGAATCCTTAGGTTCCGTGTTCTGGTCCGCCGGGATTCGGTGCCTGGAATGGAATCCTGCGGTGGCTGGAGGATGCCTGCCGTTCGGTGCTGCCGCCTTCAGAAATCTCCCGGGAGTCACCCCGATGGCCCCCCGGTGACCCCACCCCGCCCCGCAAGTCTCGGTCTCTGGGCCAGACAGGGAGCATCAGCCTGGCCCTTGCCTGGAGGCAGCGCTGGAGCTCCACGTCTGACTGCTCCGCCCCCGCTCCGGGTACGGTCTCGGGGAGCGTCACTGGAGCACCTGAAGGCACAAAGGCCTTCCCCGGACGTTAACGTTCCTCCTTAGGAGTGCCGGGCTCCCACGCGGCGTTCACGAGATGCTCCCAGCGTGGTTCTGCTTGGAGGACGCTCCGAGGCTTCGTGTTTGATTTATTTCTCTTTGAGACGAGAGGCGACAGGCGACAGTGCTGGGGAGCAGGTGTGATTGAAATCTCTCCTCCCTGCAGCTCCTTTGCCAAAGAGGATGTCTCCAAGAACGAAGACAGCCTGCCCAGCAGGGTTCAGGGGCTGAGCGTCGGCCTGGGAACCAGGAGGTCAGGGTTCAATTCCTGGTCCCAGTGTGGGGCGTGCAGGAGGCAGCCGGTCCGTGATTCTCTCTCATGGATGTTTCTGTCTCTCTCTCCCTCTCCTTTCCTCTCTGAAATCAATTTTTAAAATAAAATAAAATGAAAAGAATGACGAGAACCTACAGGAGAGGGGACAGGTCATGCAGATGCTGTGCTCCCGCCTCACGGAGTGGGAGTGAGGAGAGACGGGGTGGGGGCAGGGAGAGCGCAGGGCCGCGGCAGGAAGGACTGGGAATGGTGGACACGTGCACCAGGTTGGGTCCCTGGGCTAGCCTGTGAGAGACGACAGGAAAGCCGGAATTTCTATCTTGGAAGTGAATGTACATGTGTGTGCATGCATGTATATGTGTATGCATGTGTTTCTGTGTATGCATGCATGTTGTGTATATGTGTGTACACAGGCCTCTGTGTGTGCATATATATGTGTCTCTGTGCATATGTGTGTATACATGTGCATATGTGTAGACACGTGCATGTATCTATGCATGCACACAGATCTCCCGGAGCTGGGCGGGGGCGGGGGCGGGCGTGTCGGGTGAGTCAGGGGCAGCTCAGGGCTGTGCTGGAACCTGGGGCCTCGACGGAGAACCATTGCAGGAACCAGCTAGAGAAGGACCCACCTGGTGCGTGAAGGGGATGGACCGAGGCCCAGCCGCCTGGTCCCTGGGTCACCTCCCACCACACGGGAACACCTTGCAGGTGTCACGGGCAGCACCCGCCATTAGCGCCCAGGGACGCCGTGGACAGGCTGTTAGAAAGGGAACAACGGGAATGATAGCGGAAACCCCACCCTCATCACCTGTGTCTATTCTCATCTCAAAGCCGAGCCCCTCAGGGGTGGGCTCTGTCGGCATGACAAGATGTATCAACCCTACACCAAAGGAACCTGGCCTCCCGGTGCTAATTCGCTACTTAGTATCGGCTCTGCCCCGTTTGCTACTTAGTATCGGCTCTGCCCCGTTTGCTACTTAGTATCGGCTCTGCCCTGTTTGCTATTTAGTATTGGCTCCGCCGGCATCACATAAACAAATGCCAATATCGCCGTGTTAGATCCAAGGAGAAAAACAGCAAATGTGCCAACACCATTGATTTGCAATCTGCTGTCCTTTTCCAAGAATCCAAGCAGAAGCCTACCAGGCTGTGACAGTGACTAGTAAGAGCGAGAGGTATTGGTTTCGTTGGTGAAAAATATAATTTTAAACGTGATTAAACAAACAAACAAACCCGGAATGAAGCCTCACTTTCTCCCTCTTTCTGGAAATGACAGTTTCAGCCAATTATCCTCTGCTGCCGACCAGACCCCGGAGACACGGCGAGTTTCAGGCTCCAACCCAGCGGCGTTTCTCCCAAACAAGCCGGCCCGCCGTCCACACTCCGGTTTCTCAGGCAGACGGCTGGGTTGGCGTGCGCCTTAAATGTCTTCCGAGGGAAATGCTGGGAACGTTCTCTGAGGATTAAGCAACTGTTTTCCTCTGAGCTGGCGCCACGGCCAGATACATGTACGAACTTGAAGAGATATTTACACAGAAACAGCCAAGAATCGCAGCGCCCCCTGGTGGGGCAACGGGTGCGCCTTCCCCCAGCACGGAACCCACCACGCCGCCGCCGCCGTGTCAGCCGCTCCTGCAGGCGTCCTGAATGGTTACCACAGCCCGGGAACCCCCAAGGCTCACCAGGAAACGTGGAGCCGAAGACCCACATTCCCTGGGGTTTTTCTAGTTCACCTTCTGCCGTATGAAATACGGCGGACGTGTCCACCACTGCTGTTGCCCGAGGATCCCGCCCTCCTCCCCCTCCTCGCCCCCCGAATTCAAACAGATGGACCTGGGGCTGAATGGAGCCGGGCATGTGCTTCCTGTGACCCGAGGTGCGTGGCTGGGTCCTCAGAACCCTGCTCGATAGCCTCTCTCTTTGCTTGGTCCCATGCACAGTGCCCGGCCCCTGGAGGAGGTTGGGGTGCCCACAACCAGTCACCCACAGGCAGATCCGCGGCCCTGCCATCCGAGAGAACGAGAAAGGAGGGGCTCTTTGCAGGACGGCGATGTACCGAGGGGCCATCATTTAGGCGGAGGGAGGACATGGCACGAAAGCACCTGTGCGTGGATAAGGGCAGCGTCTGCCTGTCACGCGAACCCGGGCCACGCGCGGGGGTGAGGAGACGCCTTGCCGCCCTGAGGCGATGCGCCGGCCACCCCTCCAACGCCCGCTTCCGGCAGCCGGCGCGTCCCTTAAAGGAAAGCGAGGTGTAAGCGTTAATCACGGAACGCTTAGCGCTCCGGTGGAGCTGATGACTTTAATTCCCCAATTTATTTCCCGGAAACACGGTCTGCAGCACAGGCAGCCGTGCGCGGCTGCGTGTGTAACCGCTCCTGCAGGGCTGCTTCTGCGGAGATACTAAGAGGCCCGTCCTTCGTGTCGTTCATCCTCCGCCCGCAGGCTGGTTTCCAGGGCTGTTGAGGGAGCGGGGAGAGAGCCACGGAGGGGGCGAGAGAACCGCGTTGAGCAGTTGCCTCCCGTGCGAGTACAAACCCCCACTGGGGACCAAACTGCAACCCGGGATCGAACCCGCAACCTTTGGGCCCACGGGACGGCGCTCCAACCGCTGAGCCGTCCGGCCAGGGCTGTCCTTCAGGTCTAACGCGCCCTCTGGCATCCCAGGGGTAGCATTGCTGGTGAAATATCACACGTGAGGTTCAGGGTGGGGAGATTTCTTTTGATTTAATCCTCTCCCGCGAGGATATTCTGCCGTTGATTTTTAGGGAGAGTGGGAGAGAGAGGGAGAGACGGAGGGAAACACTGATGGGAGAGCGGGGCATTATTTTTTCTGTCTGTTTTGAAAGATGCATTTTCATTGTCCCAGCTTATCGAAGCAGCCAAGCAAAGCCAGGCCCGAGCCAGTTCAGACACGCCCCTCCCCCCGCACCCCGCCCCCGGCTTCCCTTGGGCTCCAGCCTCATGACCTCCGGAGTTCCCTCCTGTAGACGTGTGTGCAAATCAGGGTGTCCGGCGGCTGAGGGCGACGGAGGGCGAGGGGTGTGGACGCAGGCATCGCTGGGCTGCGGGGAGGGGAGGGGCTTCGCTCAGCCTGTACCCCCAGCCCCCCCGCACCTCACCCCGGGGGCCCTCGTTCATCCTTATTGAACAAACACGCCCACCGGGGACCCGAGCGCGGCCCCGCGCCCGCGAGTGTGAGCTCTCTGTGGGGGGGACACACGCGGGGCCGCTTCCCTGGCGCACGGCCCGCTGCTCTCGGGAGCGTCCTCGTGTTGGATGAATATTTATGGCGCTGCCACTTTAATTACAATATAAAGGCCTCGAGCCGCATTAATCGGGCGGAGGAGAAAGAAACAAAACACCCCCTCGCAAACCAGAAGACAGCGGAGGAGGGCAGAGGCGGCCCTGCTCGGAGCCACAGCCAGCGGCTGGGGGGGGGGGGGGGCAGAAGGGGGGGGCCCTGGCGGGAGCGTCCCGAGACCAACAGGTTTGGGAAACAATGTCTCGGCACAGCTTGCCGGCCGAGTCGCCGGGACCAGGGCTGGGTTTTCAACAAACATCCGCCCAGGCCCCACCCAAGGCCACGCGGCCGCATCCCACGGGCGGGGGGGGTGGGCACCGGCTCTGCCCTCCTGCTGACCCCCTGAGACCCGCAGGACGCTCAGGGAGCTCCCCCTCCCTCTTCCCCCCTCCCCCCCCCCCCAGCATGAAATCCTCCCCATCTCAGCACAGACCACAGACCTTCCCAGCAAACCCCCGTCGGAGCAGCTGTGGTTGACGGGCAAATAGGATGCAGGTGGGGGCCCTGGTCGGTGCGGCTCCCTGGATAGAGCGTCGGCCGGCCTGCGGAGTGAAGGGTCCCGGGTTCCGTTCCCGTCAAGGGCACAGGCCCGGGTGGCGGGCTCCATCCCCAGTGGGGGGAGGGGAGGGCGGGGGTACAGGAGGCAGACGATCCGCGATCCTCTCTCATCACGGATGTTTCTCTTCCTCGCTCCCTCTCCCTTCTTCTCTGAAAACAATCAAACTACATTTTTTAGAAAGTTAAAAATAGAAACGTAAGGGAGCAGCGTGGGCCCGATGCCGCTTGTTCCCGGCTCTGCTGGCAATAGGCCGGGCCCTGAACCGCCCCCCACGGGTTCAGAACGCCTGGTCTCGGGACTTCACCACCAAACGGAAATCAGTGGGTGACGATGTCGCCGCCTGGACGCGGCGCCTCACACACACCGCGGGCGGTGGCGCAGACGTCCGTTCGCTTGGTTCGGAAGAGAACTCTGCGGGCCGGGTCCCACCGGCGCGCCCCGTTGGGCGAGATCATCTGGCGTCCATTAATTTTCTGAAAATGAAAAGTGCTCCGTGGGAGCTGCCTGAGGAACTTCGCGGAAGAAACCTCTGCCCGACAACTCCACATCCGGGGCTCTGTGCGTGGGGCTTCTTCAAACCCACTGTTCTTTTAGGGCGCACCTGATAATCTGTAGGTTTTAGCCCACGGGCATTGATTTTTTAAACTATATGTTTTTATTGATTTTAGAGAGAGCAGACGGGGGGGGGGGGAGAGAGAGAGAGAGAGAGAAACGTTGATCGGTTGCTTCCCATGTGCACCCTGACTGGGGGTGGAACTGGCTGATGACACTCACCCCACGGAGCCACACCCGGCAGGGGCGGTATTGATTTTTATTTTCCATCATTTAAAATCCAAGCGGGCGATCTGCGTATCCAGGCCCATCAGGATCTGCCTCTGCCTCTGCCTCTGCAGGTTGGCCTTTGCCACGGACGGCTCCTGGCTGGGATGCTCACTGGTCTGCCCAGCCTCCTGCATCCAGAGAGAGAGCTGCCCCGTTCTCTCACCGGCGCGTCACCCACCAGGAAGGAGCGCGCTGGGGTGCTGCCGTCGCAAAGGGGTTTGGGACGGAGGGACGCTAAGGTAGCTGGCTCTTCGCGCTGCATTTCCTCTGCGCTGGTTTTCGAGAGAAGCCATGGGCCGCAGGTATTTCAAAGAGGCCAACGTCGCTGTGTGTGCACGCGCGCCCGATCCTAGGAGGGGCCTCGGCCCCATCGATCCGTGTGACAGGCGGGGCTGCTGGGGCGAGAGTCTGGGGCCTTCCCTGGGGTGAGGGTGGTCAATCACCTGGACAGGAAGGCCCCAGGAGACACCCCTGATGGATGTCCCGCTAGTGATGGACCGTCTTCGGAGGACGCTTCCTCGCCTGGCTGCAATTTCAGCCCCGCCCCCCCCCACCCACATCGATAAATCAAAGATGATTTCCACCCCGGCCGGTGTGGCTCAGTGGGTAGAGCGTGGGCCTGCGGACTGAAGGGTCCCGGGCTGGATTCCCCATCAGGGCACAGGCCTGGGTTGCGGGTTCGATCCCCAGTGGGGGCCGTGCAGGAGGCAGCCCATCCATGATTCTCTCTCATCCTGGATGTTTCTCTCTCTCTCTCCTCCCTTCCTCTCTGACATCAACACAAATATATTACAAACAAACAAAAAACACAAGAAGTTCTCCCTCGATAAACAGCACGAGACAGGTGACGGGCACCTTTCAGGAGGAAGTCGCTGTCCAACGGGGGGCACGGCGCAGGCTCATCCGTCACGGGCGTCCGCGCACGTCCCACCGGCCCTGTGATAAGTGGCCTTCCCGGTCCAGGTTCTCGCCTCGCTCCACGCTGGGGCCCGGGGCCTCACCGCTGACGGTAAAGAATGGCTCGGAGACACTTCCGTGGCATGGAGTGTGAGTTATGGCTCTGGGCGACGCTTATGGAAGGAGGAAGACGGATGAGATGCTTCCTCTCCAGGTGGGGGCGGCGCCTGCCTCCCTGTCCGGACCTTGGGCGGGGAGGGGTGATGTGCAGAGACGTGGGGTGTCGGCGTGGTTGCTGGGAAATAACGGGGAGCCGGAGACTTTAAAACGTCCATTTCTTCTTCTTTTTTTTAAAAAAAATATATTTTATTGATTTTTTTACAGAGAGGAAGGGAGAGGGATAGTTAGAAACATCGATGAGAGAGAAACATCGATCCTCTGCCTCCTGCACACCCTTTGCTGAGGATGTGCCTGCAACCAGGGTCCATGCCCTTGACCAGAACCGAATCTGGGACCCTTCAGTCCGCAGGCCGACGCTCTGTCCGCTGAGCCAAACTGGTCAGGGCTTTTTTTTTTTTTTTTTTTTAATATATATTTTTTATTGATTTCAGAGAGGAAGGGAGAGGGAAAGAGAGATAGAAACATCCACGATGAGAGAGAATCATGGACTGGCTGCCTCCTACATGCCCCTCACTGGGGATCGAGCCGCTAACCCAGGCCTGTGCCCTTGACTGGAAACGAACCCGGACCCTTCAGTCCGCAGGCCGACGCTCTATCCACTGAGCCGCACCAGCCAGGGTGTCCATTTTTTCTTCTCAGAGAGAGAGAGAGAGAGAGGGAGAGGGAGAGAAAAACATGGATGAGAGAGAACATCCATCGGCTGCCCCCTGCGCGACCTCTACTGGGGATGGAGCTCGCTACCCGGGCGTGTGCCCTGACCGAGAATCGAACCGTGGCCGCCTGGTTCCTGGGTTCCACAGAGCCACACCGGCCGGGCCTGGTGGACATTTTTCCGAGGAGGAGGAACCATCGCCTGAGTTCAATGCTGCGGAGAGGTCAAGTACGATGCCACGTTGGCCCCTTCGTTCTGCGGCCACCCAAGTAGCCATCAGACCCCGTGCTCATGTAGAAAGAATGATCTTCGTGAGCAAACGAATGGGGTGCACGTCCCCGACTCCCCGGCCAGGAGCCAGGGCACCCTGCCTGGACCAGGCTCTGCAGAATCTCCATGCCATCACCTTGGGCAGGGGCCCCAAACAGTTATTTACCGTCAGAGACAGGTTTGCAAACACCAGGGAGCTGAGCACAGCCTTGCGTCTCTGGCAGGTGCTCGGGCGAGACTGACAACCTTAATGAGGAAACATCAAGATATGTCTCCTGCTCCTCCTAACCATCCGTGGCTGGCCGAGCCCGTTTCTGCAGTGTTGACATATTAGGCAATAGCGCTTGTTTCAACAAAGTGCTCGGTTCCAAGAAAAGGAAGAAAAACGGCAGCATCCGGGAGGCAGGCCAAGCCTCTGGCACCTGACTCAGCTCCAGACAACACTCCGACGCCCGGAGGCCACCGCTTGGGAGCAACGCTGGGCCCAAATGGGTTTTTAAATGCGAACAATGCGATTGCCTTCACCTCAGCAGGGGCATCCCAATCACGGAGAAGTTAGTTCTGGGGCAATGCACCCGTGAGAGGATCTTTCTGCAGTTCCGGGACCTCCTCTAAAGACTAGCTCTAAAGGCGTCAGCCAGCACATGCAGATATGCTAAAACATGTGTAAATTATCGCATGGCAAACAAAGCACACACACACACACAGGTCATCACGACCATTATTCTCACCATCAAGACCATCATCACCATCACCATCACCATCATCATCTTCACCATCATCATCATCATCACCATCATCATCACCATCAATATCATCACCACCACCATCACCATCATCACCACCACCATCACCATCACCATCATCTCCATCATCATCATCATCATCACCATCTCCATCATCATCACCATCATCACCATCTCCATCATTATCATCATCATCTCCATCATCACCACCACCATCATCACCACCATCATCACTACCATCATCACCATCACCATCATCACTACCATCATCACCATCACCATCATCACCATCTCCATCATCACCATTACCATCATCACCATCATCATCTCCATCATCACCACCATCATCACTACCATCATCACCATCATCACTACCATCATCACCATCACCATCACCATCATCACCATCATCACCATCTCCATCATCACCATCACCATCATCACTACCATCATCACCATCATCACTACCATCATCACCATCACCATCACCATCATCACCATCATCACCATCTCCATCATCACCACCATCATCACTACCATCATCACCATCAT
>JAPDVU010000014.1:29445831-29483331 GCA_026230045.1 Corynorhinus townsendii
CTCTTACCGCTAGGGGGCAGCACGCGGCTGGGCTTGGTCAACGGGATTCTTGGTCCAGGGATTTTGAATCTATGGCCCCTGTGGCAGGGCCACGGGTGGCTTTGGTGTCTTTGCTGTGGCAGCCCCTTGCCCAGCCTTTCCCGCCACCGTGGACTCTCGGAGCTCCTCGTGTCTTCCCGATAGCGGGTCCATTTCTGTTGCTTGTGACCAAGAAACCCGACGGTCCCCAACAAGCCTCTCAGAAGAACACACCAGGGCTTTGCCTGGGGGGGGGGAGGGGGGCGGGGGGCGGGGGAAGAGGCGAGGCGCTTTATCGACACCCTGCCTAAACGACACGTTAACCTGGGGTTCTCACGTTGGCGACGGGGAAGTAGACTTGCTCTCAGGGACGGTGATCGGAGAGGATGCAGAGGGAATCCCCCTGGAGCCCCAAATTCAGCCGTAGCCCCCAAACCCATCGCTGTTCTTGTAGTCCCATAGGAAGAGACGTCCCAGACCCGCGGGCATAGCGTGCGTCCTGACTGAGAGCAGCACCACGTGGTCTGGGACAGGCAGACATCGGGGCCAGATGCCCCCGCTCACTTGCACGCCCAGCTCTGATCCTAAACTCTTCAGTGCTTTACCCTCTCTCCGCTTTAGTGTCTAAACTGTAACGAGGGGCTAACGATGCGTTAACTCTGAGGCGTGGGGACTGAAGATACACTGTATCTATGAACTAAGGGATACAAACTTGCAGCAACTCCCAGCGCAGGGCTCATCGCCTTCTCGCTTCTTCTGTGGGCCACACAGCAAAACGCCTCAGTTACTCAAAACGGTCCGTGAGACTGCAGGGCGGTGGCTTCCTCCAAGAGAGGTGGTTGGGTCGTTCGGAGTCTCACAGCTGGGATGCAGAGCTCGGACAAGTTGGGCTCAGGAGCCCCCTGAGTCCTGGGCAGGCAGAGCACCCCGGCGCCCTCCCCCCCCCCCCCCCCCACCGTTTCCCTCGGGAAGAAGGAGCCTGGACGGACTCTCGCCTGCTTGGGTGTCTCCGGGGTCTGGTCCCTGCGGGACACCCGGTGGCTGCTACTGTGAGCAGGAGCCGTTCTCCAGCTGCCTCGCCTGGGCTTGTGGGTCTGGAGGCAGGAAGTCCCAAAGAGGGAGCAGGGGCAGGGCTCTCGAGACCCAGGGGGACACCTGACACGGTGCCACGTGGACTGACACAGGTGATGAAGCCGCCCACATCCCAGGGCCAGGTAAGAGGAGCTGGAAGTCCTATTGAAGACGGTGCCCGCAGGGGACACAGCTCACCCTTGGCTCAGCCTGTCCCACCGGGGACACACGGACCCACAGGCCCGGAGACACCTGTCCGGGGCCTCGCCAGCCTGGCCTCACCACTCAGGGCCCGAGAAGCTGGTCCTGAGCCCAGAGATGGGCCCATGGACTGCACCCAGGCCCGATTCCACACCTCGGGGCTGTCTCCCATGCCCCATCACTATGGAGCCTGGCAGGACATGTGTGTGCCCCCCTGCGCTCGTGCCAACAACATGCAGGTCCAACCATAGCCTGTGTCAGCCAGTGTGCTGCCAAGAGGGAGGTCCTTCTCTTTGGGGACCGCTGGGCGAGGGGGCTGAGGCACTACGTGTCAACCCCACACGAGACAGAGCAAGCCTGCGGCTCCCAGCTCTGTGTCTGGAGGCCTCGGTGTACGGGCCAGCGGTGTCTGCACTGGCCCTGCCCCTCGCACACCTCTGCGGCCGGCGTCAGTGTGGGTCTTTGCTGCAGCATCGCGCCCAGTGGTTCCCGGGTGCCCAGGGCACGGGGTGCAGAGCAGGGGCTGCGTCCGGTCTCCTGGGCTGAGGTCTCAGTGACGGAGAACCGGAGCCCCAGCCCGCAGGCCCCTGAGTCCCCCCCCCCCCCGGAAGATTCCTTGCCCAGAGCTGACCTTGGACAGCCGCGCAGCAGACACAGAGGGTGCCAGACGCTCAGAGGACGGCTATCGATCAGGTCTGGAGGGAGGCGGCAGCGGAGTCGTAAATGCTTATTAATGGCCTGAGACGGGAGGGATGCTGGGTTTCTGGCAGGAAGATAAAGGGTGGGGAGGGAATTAAAGAATCAGAATCTACAGCCTTCGCCCGGGAAGGCCGGCTGCCCGACCCAGCTGTGGGTCAGAATCAAGAGTGGTGGGGGAGGGAGCTTTTATTACTTTTTTTAAAATATATTTTTTTGATTTTTTACAGAGGAAGGGAGAGGGATAGAGAGTTAGAAACATCGATGAAAGAGAAATATCAATCAGCTGCCTCCTGCACAACCCCCCACTGGGGATGTGCCCGCAACCAAGGTCCATGCCCTTGACCGGAATTGAACCCGGGACCCTTCAGTCCGCAGGCCGACACTCTATCCACTGAGCCACACCGGTTTGGGCACTATTTTTAAAATATATTTTTATTGACTTCAGAGAGGAAGGGAGAGGGAGAGAGAGAAACATCCATGATGAGAGAGAATCATGGATCGGCTGCCTCTTGCACGCCCCCTACTGGTGGGGATTGGGCCTGCAACCCGGACCTGTGCCCTGACCTGGAATCCAACCATGACCTCCTGGTTCCTAGGTCGACCCTCAATCCCTGAGCCACGCCTTCAGGCCCCTTTGACTTTGGGGCCTGGAGACTATAGGCTCTGAGGGACCGGGGCCTCTGGTGACCTGCCTCCTGCTGCGGTTACCCAGCTGCAGTGAGGGGCGCACAGGGGTCGAGCTCGCTCGGGGGGGGGGGGGGGGGGGGAGATTGCGCTCAGGGCCGGATCTACACATTGGCCTGCGAGCCTCAGGCCAAGGGTCCGCCCCATTGCCCATTAGCGGGCGGAGAATTTCCATGGTTCCTATTGACCGTGTCTGTTATTGGATGGGCCTGGAGGCGACCTGGGAATTGTTTGCAAAGCCCGCAGGGTGTTCAATACCGGGAGTGCTGGGAGGAGAGGGCAGCCCCTTGTGCTGGGAGTGCCCCACCTGGCGGGGGACGGGGGAATGGCACCTCTTCCCCCACCCCCCACCCCCGCATCCCAAGCGCCACCTCCCCAAGGAGCCCGAGGCTACTGTGTCAGGAAGTGCGGGCAGGGTCACCGCAGGTCACTCCGTGGCCCTGCCTCCGGGGAACCCCTCTCCTGCCTGTGGAGGGTCGCTGAGGCCGAAGGGGTGACCAGGGCTTGTGAGGACGCTGGTGGATCTGTCCTGCTCTCTCGCTGTGTCTGCATTTGCGACGCTCAGGGAAAGGGTTGGTGCGCATGGCCTGGGTGTGTTACAGTTTCCAGTTGGTTACATGTTGTGACGAGATGGGGGGGCGGTCACCTCTCTAGCAGCCTAGCGCCCGCCGGTCCCCTTGTAGGTTTATTGTTGAGGGAGAGACACATGGAGGTGAGAGACACGTGGATGAGAGAGACATAAGACGGGTTGCCTCACGTGCAGGATCAAACCTGCAACCCAGGTCGGTGCCCTTGACTGGACTCGAACCCGGGACCCTTCAGTCCGTGGGCCATCGCTCTATCCACTTAGCCACACCGGCTAGGGCTCCCCTTGTAAGTTTAGCTGCGCAGGACCTTCACCCAGAGGCCACGGTCCTGGGGTTCCCGGCGTCCCCAAATCCTCAAGCCGAAGGCCCAACCCCAGCTCCAGGTGAGCCCTTCTTTGGAAACGGGGCCTCCGCAGGTGCAACCGTTACGATGGAGCCGCACTGGCCCTCGGCGCCCCCCCCCCGCCCCGCCCGTGATGCTCGGTGTTCATAAGCGAGGAGGAACTGTGGACACAGACACACGCCGTGTGGGAAACCCCGTGGAGGCAGAGGCCGGGGTGGAGTCTCTCTCCCAGCCCCGCGGGGAGCCAGCCTTGCCCGCACGGACCGACCCGACTTGCAGCCTCCGAGGGGGGATGTGGGCCAGGGTGTGGGTAGCTCAGGGCAAGGAGAGGCCGCGAGAAGCCGGGGCCGCCACTGGGGGGCGCTGACGGCCTGCTTCCCAAGGGCTCGGGGCCTGGTCCCAGGTAACAGGTGCGCATCCCCCTGGCAGGAAGGCCCGCAGGTGGCAGCAATGAGGAGGCCAGGCAGGTGCGGGAGAAACAGCAGCGCGCTGGCTTTATTCGCAGGGAGAGGCGCCCCGTTGGAGGAGGAACCGCCGTTGGCTCAGCCTTTCCCGTCTTGCCCTCCTCCCCTCTGGGCTCAGCCCACAGGCCGGCTGCGTGTTCTCCAGAAACAGGCAGGGATGTCCTCGCTCCACACCCAGCGATAGACGCCTTCCTGACTGTCCTGGGAACACACCGCTGCCTCCGTCTGTCCCCCAACTTCTGGGGAGAGACGTGACCGGGGAGAATTATTTCCCAAGTGGTTTAAAAAAAAGGGGCGGGATTTGCGGTCTGGATCAGGGGGGACAATCGGGGCGTCCTGCCTGGAGGTGGCGGCAGCAAACCCACTGAATTCTGTCAGGGATGCTCAGGTGGGCGCGCCGTTTGGCTAGAGTGTCTGAATGTTTAAGAGGCTCACACATCCAGATGTGTGTGTGTGTGTGTGTGAAATGGACAAAGTGCTAGATATTGACGTGTCCTTTCTAAAACTCACAGCGACCCGAAAGTGAGCTCCTTTGCAGTGGTTCCCGCTCGCCGCCCCCTACTAGCTGCAAGGTGTAGCGAGCAGGCCTGGGCCTGTCCTAGTCGCAGATCGGCACATAGTAGGTGCTCAGGAAGCACCCCTGGGAAGACGTGATACTGTTCGCGCCTGGAGGGCACTGGGCGCAGCTGCCTTGTTCTATGGAACCGTCTGGGGGGCTGCGTTTCCACCCGGACCAGTCACCCAGGTCCCGGGCCCACACAGGAAGTTGCCACCTGAAAGGCCGTGAGATCCAAAGGCAGGACGGAGCAATGTCCCTGCCCTAGCCGGAGGGAGGCCCTCTGGGGACCGCCCGCCATGGCTCTCCAAACGCCATCCGTCAGCCAGCGCGTAGCGCTGATTTATCTGTGAACCCGCAGGTCCCCAAGGAGAGACGCTGGGAGCAGGAGGATGCGGTTTGTCATCCCCGCCTCGCGGTGCAGGGCGCGGGGGTAATTGCATTGCGCCGGGGACCCTTCCGCCTGGAGGTCCGGCCGCGGAAGCCGCAGCGCGGAGACCCTGGGGATCGCCTGACTGCCGCCGGCCGCCGTGCAGGGTCAGCCACAAACACGCGGGGACGGACCCTGCGTGCACAGCCGGAGGGTTTATAAATACATGTCACACCCTGCGGCCTGCGTCCGATACATTGTTTCTGCTCCCGGGGGGGGGGGGGGGGGGGCAGCGGCTGCGGCAGGAAATGAACAGCAAGTGGGTGAGATCGGAGGAGCAGGGGGACCAGGTCACCCAAAGGGGCCACAGTTAACCGCCCAGGCGGAGGAGGTGACGCAGCTGGGGAAGGGCCTGGGGCTGCGGGGGTGGGGGTGCTGAGGTGCAGGCCCAGAGCTCAGCACGTGGGAGCGGCGGTGGGGGGAGCGAACGCTGAGGGTCAGGAGAACTCAGCTACGGGGAGAGAGCGAGGGAGATGGGGGGGCAGGGAGGGATTGGGGGCGGGAGGGAGACTCACACAGGGACACGGAGGAGAGACAGGAGGAACGGGAGCGGGAACTGGAGAGAGAGAGCGACAGAGGAAGGCGGAGGGAGACAGCACCGGTGTGAGGCCTGGCCGGACCTGCTGCGCTCCCCCCTCCCCCGCCCCCAGCTCTCGTATCTGCTGGGCAAGGGCTCACCCCCCACATCCCCGTGTCAGGATGAGTCCCCCCTCACCTCGGTGGGCACAGGCGTTCGGGGCCACCCCAACCTCGCAGACCCACGCGTGTGCAGACCCACCCAGGCACTAGACCCACCCACTAGCTCTCCGTCGTCATTGGGCCCATGTGCGGGGGGGGGGGCAGCGGGCACAGGCTCCCTGCCCGACCACCTTACACACCCAGAGTCCCAACCCTCCTCCCCCTGCACGTGCCACGGGGACGCCCACGCCCCCCCCTCCCGCCCCGGCCACGGGACCTGCGTCACTGTCCAGACATCACAGGGCCGCTCTCTTCCTTCCGGAGAACCCGGGACCGAGCGGTCAGCATGGATCCTCGCGACCACTGTCCACCCTCAGACCAGCTCCTTCCGGGGCAGCCAGCCGGGAAGACCGCCCGGGGGCCTCCTCGGGGACCCCCACCTGGGAGCCGGCAGAGACCCCGTGAGACCGGTGCATGCTGGGAGCTGCCCGCTGCCCACAGGGACCCGGCCCCTGGAGAGGCGTGGTGCAGGGAGGGCGCGTCTGAAGGCGGTGCAGCTGCTGAAGTGAAACCTCGGTTCTCTGGACCTGAGTGAGTTCTGGGCCCGCGTCCCCGGCGGACAGGGGAGGAAGCACTGACTCGCTAGCACGGAGGGCTCTGTCTGTCCGTCTGTGTGTCTGCGTTACGAAGGTGCCGTGGCCCCCACGCGCCCTGGTGCGCCTCTGCCTGGCTCTGCGGATCCACCGGCCACTCTGGCCCTGCCTTTGGAAAGCAATAGCCTGTGATCACGCCTCCCAGGGCCGGCGGGGCCCCACGTGACCCCCAGGTCCCGCCACCCACGTCCCCAGCGACCGCTTCCGCTCGACCCCAGGTCCGCGTTCCTCCCTCGTCCACACACTGAGCGGCGGACCCACACGGATTTGGGGGGGGGGGGGCGCTCGTCCCTGGAGGCTCGCAGACTCTGAGATTCAGGACGCGTTTCTCTCCCCAGTTTCGACCATCCTGCCACGCGTGCGCCTCACCGTGGACGCTGGACGGGGGGACACGGGCGTCCAGAGGGATCAGGCCTCCCGGCGGAGCCAGGGGTGTTTCCTGGACTCTGTTGACAGTGCCGCCTGGGTCTTGTCCCATCATTCCTTCCTCCCGCTGGCGGGGCACCCTGGCCGCCCATCCCCAAATTAAAGGCGAAAAGGTGAGTGAGAACCACTGTCCGCGCGCGCGCGGGCTACGCATCATCCCGGAGGATCCCTTCCACGTAGCCGCATGGGTCCTGCTCCCCAGGGTCCAGGGCCGGGCAGACCCAGCCCAAGTCTTCCTCACCGCCTGTCCCTGGGGCGCACGCGGGGCCCCCGTCCTCCGGGGGGGAGGAGATGGAGGTGAAGGTGGTAAAGGTCACCCTCTTCCGCTTGGAGGTGGGGGACGTGGGTGGCTCGCTCTTCCCATCGCTCCTGTGGGTGCCGGCGGGTCCAGACAACAGCTGCCCGTTGGCGCTGTTCTGGGTGCTGAGCAGGTACTTGCTCTCCTCCAGGTCCAGGCTCCTGTCCGTGGTGCTGATAGGCTCGTCCTGGGCGAAGTGGAGGCTGCTCTCCAGCAGCTCCGCCCCCTGGCTCAGCCCCACCCAGTCGTGGGCGTGGCTCAGCCCCTCCTGCTCCTCCGAGGGCAGCTGCTTGCGCCGGTACTGGAGGGCGAAGGTGGCGCAGTTGACCAGGAAGACCAGGATGGCCAGGCAGAAGACGCCCAGCAGCGCGTACATGCCGATCTCCAGGTCGCTCAGCCCCTTGGAGGCCTGCGCCAGGTCACTCGCGTCCGCGTCCGCGTCGCCATGGCTCCCGGGGGGCTCGGCCTGGGCTGGGAAGCTGGGGAGGTGGGTGGGGATGGTCTGCAGGCTGCCCAGGCCATCCGAGAGGCTCTCCCAGCCCTGGTTCCTCCGCCAGGCCGACCTCTCCGTGGTCGTGGGCCCTCTCCCTCCCGCGGGGCCCACGGAAGCAGACGCGCTGCTGAGCGCCTGGCCCTCTGGCCCGTCCCGCGCCTGCGGGGGCCTGCGTGGCCGCCTGTCACTGCCCTGGGTCTCCAGGTGCGCGCCCGCCCCCGCGTGTCTGCTGTCGCTGGCGTTGGGGTGGGCGTCGGTCTGGCCGAATTTCACCCTGACGGCGGCGGTCCCCGCGGCCAGCACACTCTTCCGCTTGGACTTCTGGCACGACTCGCTGATGGCCATCTCCACCCTGACCAGGGCGCCCTGCCCTTCGGACTCCGCGACGATGACGGGCCACTTGGAGTCGGGGTCTTGGCGGACGGAGACCACCTGCTGGTCCCCGGAGGTGGCCGTCAGCGAGAAGTCGCCCCCCGCGTAGATGTCCAGGGGTGTGACGGCGCCGTCGCTGAACTGCACCCAGCAGCTGAGGGCCGCCTCCTGCGGAGGAAGGCGAGTCCGTCAGCGTGGGCCCCGGGCTCAGCCGGCACCACGTCACACACGGTGGACAGACAACGTGACGGCAAAGGAAAAGCGTGTGAGCCGTGTAAAAGCAGGAGGTAAGCAGACCCAGGAGCAGGAAAGGAAATTCACTCCCACACGAGGTCACTGAACTGGCAGTGACGGCCCAGGGCCCCGGGGACACCCCACACCACGAGGCCACCACCTGTGTGCGCAGCGAGGGTCACCCAAACCTCCGTGTTCCTCCCAGGAGGCAATGTGTCTCACCTCTGAGGAAAGAGGGGTCTCACGTGTGCAAATCCCTGTTAACAGTGTGACCTCACCTGCACTGTGACCTCACCTGCACTGTGACCCCACCTGCACTGTGACCCCACCTGCACTGTGACCTCACCTGCACTAGGACCCCCCCCCACCTGCACTGTGACCTCACCTACACTGTGACCCCCCCACCTGCACTGTGACCCCACCTGCACTGTGACCCCACCTGCACTGTGACCTCACCTGCACTGTGACCCCACCTGCACTAGGACCCCCCCCCACCTGCACTGTGACCTCACCTGCACTGTGACCCCACCTGCACTGTGACCTAACCTGCACTGTGACCCCACCTGCACTGTGACCCCACCTGCACTGTGACCTCACCTGCACTGTGACCCCACCTGCACTGTGACCTCACCTGCACTAGGACCCCCCCCACCTGCACTGTGACCTCACCTGCACTGTGACCCCACCTGCACTGTGACCTCACCTGCACTGTGACCCCCCCACCTGCACTGTGACCTCACCTGCACTGTGACCTCACCTGCACTAGGACCCCCCCCCACCTGCACTGTGACCTCACCTGCACTGTGACCTCACCTGCACTGTGACCCCCCCACCTGCACTGTGACCTCACCTGCACTGTGACCTCACTTGGGGTGTGACCTCACCTGCACTGTGACCTCACCTGCACTGTGACCTCACTTGGGGTGTGACCTCACCTGCACTGTGACCTCACCTGCACTGTGACCCCCCCACCTGCACTGTGACCTCACCTGCACTGTGACCTCACTTGGGGTGTGACCTCACCTGCACTGTGACCCCACCTACACTGTGACCTCACCTGCACTGTGACCTCACCTGCACTGTGACCTCACTTGGGGTGTGACCCCACCTGCACTGTGACCTCACCTGCACTGTGACCTCACTTGGGGTGTGACCTCACTTGCACTGTGACCTCACCTGCACTGTGACCTCACTTGGGGTGTGACCTCACCTGCACTGTGACCTCACCTGCACTGTGACCTCACCTGCACTGTGACCTCACTTGGGGTGTGACCTCACCTGCACTGTGACCTCACTTGGGGTGTGACCTCACCTGCACTGTGAGCTCACTTGGGTGTGACCTGCCCGTGGGACCCCGCCCTGCGCAGTCCCCGCCTCGCACCTGGTGGGGCCGCTGCAGCAGCTCCTGGGCCACAGCCGTGGCGAAGATAGCTCTGTTGCTCCCTGGGCTGAGCTGCAGGGAGAGCGACAGGCCCGCCACCACCTGCACCCCCAGGTCCGTGACGGCGACCTTCTCGCCCAGCACGGTGATGGTCTTCTCGGCCAGGATGGCGTCCGACAGGGGCGACAGGATCTGGAAAGGGAGCCGCGTGGCAGGGAGGAGCCTCTGTGGGCCCAGCAGCTGCTCCAGCAGCCCGGAGGACACCGGGCGGGGCACTGCGCGGGACACACGGAAACAGCGCTTTCTGGGGTCCTCCTCCCCAAACTGTACCCTGCCTGGGGAGAGGCCCTGTCTGTTCAAATGACAGCAAGAGGGGAAGGCCCGGACAGGGTGCGACGTGGCTCCCCGCCCCACCATGGAGATGACCTGCTGGCGTGAAAGGGGTGCGGAGCGCCCGGGTGGCATGGCTCCGTGGGTGAGCATCGCCCCACGCACCAGGAGGTCACAGTTCCATTCCCTCAGGGCACATGCCCTGTTGCAGGCTCAGTCCCCAATAGGGGGCGTGCAGGAGGCACGATGTTTCTCCCTCATTGATGTCTCTCTCCCCCCTCTCTGCCTCTCTCTCTCTCTAAAAACCAATACAAACATAATATTTAAAATATAAAGGAAAGAGGAGCGCCCATGCCCTTGGGGGCGTCTTACCTGGAGGGTCGTCATCCCGAGCTCCTGGCCCACCAGCACCTGCCCCCCCTGTAGCCGGGCGATCCGAGGCTCCTCCACCTGCATGAACTCACGCACCAGCTCCGTGATGTCCACCTGCCAGTCGGAGCCCAGCAGGTGGGCCAGGGGGCCCCCAGGGTCAGCTGATTCGGCCACAAACTGAGTCAGGACGCGCACCATGGCATGCTGGTACTGGAGGGCGCAGCCCCGACCCCGCCTCTCCTCGTCTTCCTCTTCCTCGCTGTCCCGAGCTGGCCTGGCAAAGGGTCAGTTCAGTTTAGCAGGTCCTGACTCCTTGGGCCAACGGTCAGGGGCTGTGTGGAGGGTGGGTCTGTATGTGGAGGGTGGGGCTGTCTGTGGAGGGTGGGGCTGTGTGCGGAGGGTGGGGCTGTGCGTGGAGGGTGGGGCTGTGCGTGGAGGGCGGGGCTATGCGTGGAGGGTGGGGCTGCGCGTGGAGGGTGGGGCTGCGTGTGGAGGGCGGGGCTGTGCGGAGGGTGGGGCTGTGTGGAGGGCGGGGCTGTGGGTGGAAGGTGGGGCTGTGTGTGGAGAGTGGGGCTGTGTGTGGAGGGCGGGGCTGTGTGGAGGGCGGGGCTGTGTGGAGGGCGGGGCTGTGCGGAGGGCGGGGCTATGCGTGTGGAGGGCGGGGCTGTGTGGAGGGCGGGGCTGTGCGGAGGGCGGGGCTGTGTGAAGGGCGGGGCTATGCGTGGAGGGTGGGGCTGTGTGGAGGGCGGGGCTGTGTGAAGGGCGGGGCTGTGTGTGGAGGGCGGGGCTGTGCGGAGGGTGGGGCTGTGCGTGGAGGGCGGGGCTGTGTGGAGGGCGGGGCTGTGTGGAGGGCGGGGCTGCGTGTGGAGGGCGGGGCTGTGTGAAGGGCAGAGGGACGCAGTGGCAGCCAAAGTCGCCCCCCCAACTCGTCCCCCCTGCCTGTTCCCACTCAGCCCCCGCACACTGATTTGGGTTCCTGACGGGGTCCCCACCTGCTGTTGGGGGCGATGGGCACCCTCCAGCCCTTGATCTGATTGAGCTCGGCGTCCGAGACCTCGATGTGCAGCGGGAGCCGGGGCGCCCACACCGTCATCTGCAGGGGGGCGCTCAGGTGCTGGTAGGTGAAGGTCACCACCGCCGCCACCTTGCCCTTCATCTCCTTCCCGTTGACGAAGACGTAGTCGCACCTGTCGGACACCTGTGGGGAGAGGGGCAGGAGGCCTGTGAGTCCCCGTCGTGCCCCACGGCCCATGGACACGAGGGAAGGCGTTTCTGTGGTCCGTGTCCTAAAGAAGCCCACCCCCCGGCCCGGCTCCAGGGGGCCCAGGCCCCGCACCCAGCACATCCCGGCGGACAGACAGTGAGGTAGTCCCCATGGGAGCCGCGGGAAGAACCCCCTGTCCGGGCCCGACCCCTTTCTCCTCCAATCCCTGGTCACCCCACTCATTCCAGGGTTCAAGGTTCCAAACCAGAGATGAGCCGGAGTCACGCAAGGTCTGGGGGAGCCCCTGAGACCAGCTCCTCCCCTTTTGTTAAAATAGGACCAGTTGTTGCCAGGACGGCGGGGCTCAGTGGTTGAGTGTGGACCTAGGAACCAGGAGGTCACGGTTCGATTCCCGGTCAGAGCACAGGCCCGGGTTGTGGGCTCGGTCCCCCCCGTGTGGGGCGTGCAGGAGGCAGCCGATCCATGGTTCTCCCTCTCTCTCTCTCTCTCCCTTCCTCTCTGACATCCACAAAAACACATTTTAAAGAACTAGGACCAGGTGTGGGAGCCAAAGGCTTGCCTCACTCCCACTTCACAATGCTGACGGCTGGCAGGGGCCGTCCATTCACACTGCCCGCCCGTCTCAGCTGGAACCACGGCTGATGTTTCTGACTCCGACATGCACGGCCGGCACTTATGAGAATTTAATGCCGTCTCCTTTTTTCTGCGTAAATGCCGCACGAGTATAAATCTTAGTTAAATATCGCCGACACTTGTGGGGAAATTTACGTTCTCATGTTCTGCTCCTTTTTCTCTCTTTTTTTTTAAGAGCTAGAGCTAAAGATATTAAAATGCGTTCTGCCCCTCCCCCCCCTTTAAATTCAGCCTCCAGGAATATTTATCTGCATCCATCGAGGCATCGCCTCTTCGGAACTAGTTTTTAAATCCAGGGCCAAACCAGCAACAGGCACAACAGTGGTGACAAGGAAACGCTGGTACCTGGTGCTGTGCCCACGGCCCCGCTCGGCATCCGGCTCGGCATCTGGTTAGATGCTTCGCCCACAGAATCCTCGCCGGGAGTCTGGTGGGGAGGCACCAGTACCCCATTTTCCAGGCAACAAACTGAGGCACAAGGTCCCTTCACTGTCAGGGACGTGTCCTGCTGGCTAATGAGCGGGAGACGGCTTTACCTCCCTCTGTGGCATCTGTTAACGTTTATATGTATATCAGAGGGTGTTTCTGTCTCTCTCTCCCTCTCAATTCCTCTCGGAGATCGAAGAAATAGCCTCCTAACAAATAAAGAGGTAATATGCAAATTGACCACCACACCCTCGCATAAGATGGCCTCCCCCATGTGGTCTAAGATGGCTGCCACAAGATGGCCGGCAGGGGTGGGTAGTTGTGGGCCATCAGGCCAGCAGCGGAGGGCAGCTGGGGTCAATCAGGCCAGCAGGGGAGCAGTCAGTTAGGCATCGATCAGGCTGGCAGGGGAGTGGTTAGGGGGTGATCAGGCTGGCAGGCAAGTGAGCAGTTGGGAGCCAGCCATCCCGGATTGTGAGAGGGCTGTCCGACTGCCCTGTGGGATCAAGCCTAAACCGGCAGTTGGACATCCCCCGAGGGGTCCCAGATTGGAGAGGGTGCAGGCTGGGCTGAGGGACCCCCCCCCAGTGCACAAATTTTGTGCACCGGGCCTCTAGTATATATATAAAAATAAACAAACAAGCAAACAAACATTTAGGCCAAACACAATGCATGTACTGGTTACACATACGACCCGAGATCCTCGAACTTGCAACCTCTGACCTAGAACACAGCGAACGTCACGATATTCCTTTGTTTGGGGGACAGAGGAGAGGGAAAACGCAGGAACCTGCTCGGACTTTCTTGACCCGTGAACTGGCAATAGAAACGTGGCAACAACAAGCTGACAAATAGAGCCTCCTCCCACGGCCATCGGCCATCGAGCCGGAGGCTGGGCCCGTGAAATACGGACGGGCCGTCTCCAGCCTCCGCAGCCTCCCTCACTGCAGCGCCGCGCCACCCACCCGCCCCTGCTCGGGACACACGGAGGCCCCTGTCTCCACTCACCCCTCCCACCCTGCCCCAGCTCCGAGCGAGCGGGTGCTTTCAGGGCCACCCGAACTGTGTGGGGAGCCGGGGGCTGGGTCCCAGATTAGTTCGGAAAGGGAGCGAGGCAGGGGGTGGGGGAGGGCAAACCAAATTCTCCAAGACTAGTTTTTCATCTGCTTCTCTCAGAGGGTTCCCTACAGCAGCCCGGCTTTCAGCAACGGGCGGAAAGAGCAGCCACGTTCGCGGAGACAAAACCGCACGCGAAGTCACGAGCGTTCTCGGGAAAACGCATGTTCTCTTCAGGGAAGAGGGAAGGCATTCGCTGGGGAAAGGGTCAGCTTTCTCTGCGAGCTATGACTGTGGCGTCTTTCTGTCTTCGGTAAGAGAACACTTATTTGGTAGCTCACAGAGGTAGAAGCAGTAATTCCTAGAAGAAATGGGCTCGGGAAGCAAGTTCCAGAGGCAAAGGAAGGGCCCGTGTGGCTCAGGAGGGAGGGAGGAAGGTGACGGGTGATGAGCCTGGGGGGTGAGGAAGGCGGAAAAGGAGGAGGGGGGAGAGGGAGAGGGGGAGGGGGAGGCACAGGGAGCTCCCTGGAGGGGGAGGCACTGGTCCTCCGTCCTAAGGGCTTTAAGGGGGAGATTTTAGGGGAGGCCCCAGGGGAAGATCTCAGTAGAATATTCAGCAGCTCCCCAGGTGAGTACTTTCTGGGTCAGGACCTTCACTGATTGGTTGGCGGCACCAGGGTGGGGGTGGGGGGGTCCTTAGACTAGGCAGCTGGTCCCAGATGCAGTACCAATGACATCATCCTAACCAGGCAGCACCCCCTGCCCCACCCCACCCCCCCACCCCCAGCTGCCTCAGTTAGACTATCCTCGCAGGCAACACATGGTGCTCCGTCTCCCTCACTCCCTGGAATCTGCATCCTCACTTTCGGCATCTACGGCCATCTCGTCCCAGAACCTTCCAGAACCTTCCCGAGCCCCAGTCTCCCCCAGACAGCAGGGTGCAGGGCACGTGTCTGCTGAGCCCACAGCACCCGGGCTGGTGCCGTGACTCAGAGCTGGGCTCGCAGGACAGTCACACTGGGATCTGGGCTCTGGAATCTCCCTGGGAGCAGGCATGTACCTGTCACCTGGGTCTGGCTCCCTGTCCGCCCCTCCTGGCCTGGTGGGGGTGAAGGCAGGAACCTTCCTCGGAGTGCTGGTCTCTGTGCCCCTCCTCCAGTGGTTTTGCACCCTCTGCTCTTTCTACCTCTCCACACAGCAGCGGGGTAAGCAGACAGGAGGGGAGGCACCCGGGGACACAAGGTTATATGGCCCCAGCGGGTCCATGAGCGTGGACGCTCACATGACAGTGGGTAGGGTTAGGATTAGGGTTAGGGTAGGATTAGGGGTAGGGTTAGGGTAGGGTTAGGGTTAGGGTTAGGGTTAGGGTAGGGTTAGGGGTTAGGGTAGGGGTAGGGTTAGGGTTAGGGTTAGGGGTTAGAGTAAGGGTTAGAGTTAGGGTTAGGGTAGGGGTAGGGTTAGGGTTAGGGTAGGGTTAGGGTTAGGGTTAGGGTAGGATTAGGGGTAGGGTTAGGGTAGGGGTAGGGTTAGGGTTAGGGTAGGGTTAGGGTTAGGGTAGGATTAGGGGTAGGGGTAGGGTAGGGTTAGGGTTAGGGTAGGGTTAGGGTTAGGGTTCGGGTAGGGTTAGGGTAGGATCAGGGTTAGGGTTAGGGTTAGGGTTAGGGTAGGGTTAGGGTTAGGGTTAGGGTAGGATCAGGGTTAGGGTTAGGGTTAGGGTTAGGGTAGGGGTAGGGTTAGGGTTAGGGTAGGGTTAGGATTAGGGTTAGGGTTAGGGTTAGGGTAGGATTAGGGTTAGGGTTAGGGTTAGGGGTTAGAGTAAGGATTAGAGTTAGGGTTAGGGTAGGGGTAGGGTTAGGGTTAGGGTTAGGGTAGGGGTAGGGTTAGGGTTAGGGTAGGTTTAGGGTTAGGGTTAGGGTAGGGTTAGGGTTAGGGTTAGGGTAGGGTTAGGGGTTAGAGTAAGGGTAGGGTTAGGGTAGGGTTAGGGTTAGGGTTAGGGTAGGATCAGGGTTAGGGTTAGGGTTAGGGTTAGGGTAGGGGTAGGGTTAGGGTTAGGGTAGGGTTAGGATTAGGGTTAGGGTAGGGTTAGGGTAGGGTTAGGGTATGGTTAGGGTAGGGTTAGGGTAGGATTAGGGTTAGGGTTAGGGTAGGGTTAGGGGTTAGAGTAAGGGTAGGGTTAGGGTTAGGGTTAGGGTTAGGGTTAGGGTAGGATTAGGGGTAGGGTTAGGGTAGGGGTAGGGTTAGGGTTAGGGTTAGGGTAGGGTTAGGGTTAGGGTTAGGGTTAGGGTAGGGGTAGGGTTAGGGTTAGGGTTAGGGTTAGGGTTAGGGTAGGGTTAGGGTTAGGGTAGGATTAGGGTAGGGTTAGGGTAGGGTTAGGGTAGGATTAGGGTTAGGGTTAGGGTAGGGTTAAGGTAGGGTTAGGGTAGGATTAGGGTTAGGGTTAGGGTAGGGTTAGGGTAGGGTTAGGGTATGGTTAGGGTAGGGTTAGGGTAGGATTAGGGTTAGGGTTAGGGTAGGGTTAGGGTAGGGTTAGGGTAGGATTAGGGTTAGGGTTAGGGTTAGGGGTTAGAGTAAGGGTAGGGTTAGGGTTAGGGTCATGGTTCCGTGCGGACAGGGAGGTGTCCCTTGCCTTGATGACGCCTTCGTCGGACGACCTGCACTCCACGGCCCGCAGCAGGTCGGTCACGGTGCCGTCCTCCTCCACGGAGACCACCTTCACCGGCACGGCCACCACCTTCCCCGTGAGGCCCGCTGTGTTCAGGAGCTCCGCCTCCTGGAAGACCAAGCACAGGACCCGGCCGTGAACCCTGACCCCCCGCACTGAACCATGACCGCCGTTCCTTGTTCGATGCTCCGTCACTGAGCCCTGCCCGCCGGCGCTCCTCCCCTTCTCACGGGAAAGGAACAATCTTACCAAGGTTCTAGCGCCCCGCGGCCAGCCTGTGACGTTGGGAAAGGATCGGTCACCAAGGCACCCAAGGTCACCCCTCACCCTGCCCTCTCCCCGTGGCCCCCTGTTCCACTCAGGCGACGCTTTCTACGTGGCTGACGATGTCCTGAGGGTCCCCGTGAACCTGAAGCACATGCCCTTGGACACCTCTTGGGACGTTAGGGTTCAACAGCACCCCCTGGTGTCCGTGAGGACAGGTGACACCTGGCCCCTCACTCCGGGCCACTTTCTCTCATCTCAGCCAGTATGACTAGGCTCTGGGTTGGAGTCCTCTATCGGCTACTGATCATTTTAACAGACATTCCTCTAACCGGGAGACAATGTGCTGACCCCGGAGTGGCTGAAAGTTATGAGAGAATCACGGACCGGCTGCCTGCTGCTCGCCCCCTACTGGGGATGGAGCCTGCAACCCGGGCCTGTGCCCTGACCGGGAACCGAACCGTGACCGCCTGGGTTCATAGGTGGATGCTCAACCCCTGAGCCCCGCCGGCCGGGCTGTGTGCATTTTCCAAACAAGCCACTCCTCGTGTTAGAAACAGCAGGCGCCGTGCTCCATGCCCGTGGCTAGTGACAAGGACAGTGTGTGTGCGTGCGTGCAGCATGTACCAGGGACCGACCAGGATCAGCGCTGACACGGTTCTTACAGACAGCTGTGCCTCCTGCCCGGCCGCTACGCGGCGGACCTCGGCGACGCGTGTGTGAGCGACGTCTGCGTGTAGGGGCCTCTTCGCGTCCTGGGCGTTTGCTCTTTGAACCCCGGGGGTTCCTGCCTGTCCCTTCCCCTACCCAGCTGCTCCCGCCCCCCTTTTCCCCATCACCACAGCACAAGGCATGTCAAATTGTCAAAGGCAACAGAACCGCCCCCCCTACCCCCCAGCTGGGAGAAGCTGGGAGCAGCCGGCTTTCCGTACACGAAAATGAGAAATTAATTCAACTGGCCCGGAACCGGCAGAGTGAACCCACATCAAAGGGCTGCTCCTACTGCATTGAAGTGAAGTGTGTGGGCCTAGGCGTGGGTGTCATCTTGGATCGCGCCCCCCACCGCCTCCCCCCCACACACACACACAGAGGGACTGCTGGGGTGCCGAGCCCCCTCCTGACCCGGAGGCCTCAGGTGGGGAGCCAGGTCTGATTATCAATGCCGGCAGCCAGCCAGCGCCGCAGATCCGGGACCGCGGAGAGTCCCGAAGTCACCCGTAGGTTCGCCCCGGAATACACGATGAGTTTTGTCTCTCCTCCACCAGACAACGTCTTAATGATGTTGTCCTTAGGCTAATGCGAGGGTGGATTTGCAGGCCTCGAGTTCACGCTCATTAGGAGGAGGGAGGGATGCAATTAAGATGGCTCGGGGAGGCGGGGGGACGTCCACCCGGGGCTGTCAGCCGATGCAGTCCCTCTGCGGTGCCACCGGCCCCAGGACGCCTGGCCATGGGCGTGCTCTGCGCGTCTGTCCTCTGCCTTCCGGTGGTGGGGTGACGGGGTGCTACCTTGCTGAGGGACAGGTCAGTGTTTTTGCGCAGCCTGTCCGTCCCTGTGTCTTCTCGGTGGACAGGGCCGCGTCTCTGGGAGTCCCAGGCGGGCTGGCCCCTGAGGCTGGCCCCAGACCTCGCCGAGTCGGACGGAGAGGGGTCACAGGAGCTTGGTGAGAAGGAAAATCATTCCCGGCCCTTCCAGAGTGGCCGAGCTCACGGACACCAACCCACTGTCGTCTGTGAGTCTAGAGGAGCATGTGTCCAGCAAAGCAGCTGGGTGACCAGGGCATGTGGGGGCCACGCCGCCCCCCCTTCGGCCCCCTCTCCCCGCCCATGAGATCTCCTCCACCATCGACGTGCCCCGCTCGGTCCTCTCCCCTGAGCACCCCAGGTGCCCCCTGCCCGCCTGACCTCTCTGCGGGGTTCCTCCCGCCACGGGCTTTGCTCTCAGCGTCCCAAACCGGAAACGGTGCCATGGGTCCCCTGGGGCTGCAGACAGAACCTCAGACACGTTTCCTTCCCTGGTCCCATGGCACACCGGGCAGTGTCCCATCCCGTCAGCACCATGGACAGCGCGCCCTGCCTTCTCCCCTCCACCTCCATTGCTATCACTTAAGTCAGCAGCGTCCCAGGGTCATGAGAAAGCCCGCCTTGTCCATGTTCCGAGTGCTGGCCGCTTTGGGGAATCACTTTCCCCAGGAGCCCACTGGCTGCCTGAGCACACGGCATGCCAGCTCCAGGGGCGGGGCTTGCGCTGCCCACGCCCAATCCAGTGCTGACTATAGGCACCTGCGGCACTGATGTCAGCACGTCACGTGCCCCACCCCCAGCCCAGTGCTGACTGCAGGCACCTGCAGCGGTGACGTGAGCACGTCAGGTGCTCCACCCCCAGTCCAGTTCTGAATACAGGGCACCTGCAGCGGTGATGTCAGTAGTTCACGTGCGTCACACCCAGCCCAGTGCTGACTGCAGGCACCTGCTGTGATGACGTCAGCACGTCACGTGCACCACCCCCAGCCCAGAGCTGACTGCAGGCACCTGCAGCTCTGACGTCAGCACGTCACGTGCTCCACCCAGGGCTCACCGGCACCCCCTGGAGTCGGTGTGAGGCCCTTTCAACCACTTCCCACGTCAGCAGGTCATCTGCCTGCGGCCGTGTCCCCGCGGATACTCCGTTCACACTGAAAGCTCTCAGCTCGACCCCCCGGGTCCTCCTGGCGTCTCCAGGCCCCGCGTTCACAGACTGGAATGGGGAAACCCCGCGTAGTCATCGAGCCGGAGGTGGGAAATGAGCCCCGCGTGCAAAGTGTCCACGCTCGGTCGGTGGCTGTCTAGTTCCGCGCGGGAACGCGAGGGGGTGTGGCAGCCCTGCCGGGCTCCTCTCCGTGTCTCCCCTCCCATCCTTCTCTCTGATTCTATCCGTGAAGCTGGACGTTGGCAGCAAGGGGCGGTGCGGCCGAGAAAGCACCCGCCCCGGCTGGTTCAGTGGCCGGAGGGGTGTCCATCACTCCGCCTCCCTGACCCTGGAGTCCGGATGTGTGTGCAAACACAGGCTCTGAGAGGCGGGTTCCGCTGAACCCGCAGCACCATGCGACTCAGGAGCTTGCGCACCGAGCAGAATTCATAAAACGATGGCAGAAAAAAAATAAACACGCGCCCCGCCCCGTGAAGGCCACGCGGGAAGGCTGCTCACCGTGGAAGCATGGAGATTAAAAGAAGGCTCCGGGAGCCTGCCGCCTGTCACTGGCCAATCAGCCGAGGTTTGCAGAGCCAGGAAGCTATGCTGAGACGTGGCCAGTCTTTCCATAATCGTCTCAGAAAGGGCGCCCGCGCCGTGGCTCCTCCGCGGCTGCAGAGAGCTGGTCTTTTCGGGCTGGTTCGGTTCCAGAGAACTGACGCCCAGGCCCACTCCCCGGGCTCCAGGAAACACCTCTGGGCTCGCCGTGGATGTGCCGAGCTTGCGCCTTGAAAAAAATCTCCGTCTCTCCAACGCGTCCCGTGTCACGACCTGCGGCCCATCCGTTCTCACCTGCCCCGTCAAAACACACGGCTGGCTTTACGGCGCCCCTTCCAAAACGGAGCCCAGGTCACCAAATGTCCCATTCTTCTCCAGATCTCTGTGGCATGCTGGCGGCACGCCCGGGGTCGGAAACGCATCGAGAAGGCCAGGGGTGGTGACGTCTTACGGTACTGGGGTAGGTTTTTCATAACGGACAGACCTACAAGGACGGCTCTTATGGGGGGAGGGGGCGGGGGCGAGCAGAATCCTTTTTATTCACCAAGGCAACGGGTGAAATCCCTTGCGGCGTCCCCAGCGGGCAGAAACACGGTGGAATATTCTGGAAGACTGTCTCTGGGTCGCCCGAAAGGGCTATGCAGGCTCCCCCCACGGTTCAGGTCCATTACACGGGCTCAGTAATTAGTGGGCCGGGGAATCTCATTAGACGCACATTAAGTGTGCGTTGGAGCCATATTGGAGACACTCGACTTGAATGAAACGCCCGGCCCAATTAAAACTCAAATTGATGGTCCCTCTCACTTTCCTTGAGAACATTGGATTGAATTCTTTTTTTTTCTTCTTCTTCCCTCTGCCAAAGAGCAGTCCTGGCCACGCTGTGCCTCTCACGACTGCTTTGTTGGGTATAATTTACATAAACTAGAGTCAACTATTTTCAACGTATAGCTCGATGAGTTTGAATCCATGTAGAGGGTTGTGCCCATACCCCACCGCCCGGGGGTAAGACATCCCGTCAGCCCTCAGCGGCCCCTCGCGCCCGCTGCCCGCCCCTGTGGCTTGTCGCTGGCGACCCCTCCTCCTTCCTGGACACGGCGGGTTCGGTTTGATCAGATGTTGTGAATTGCTTCCGCATGGCTGTCCGTGAGGAATGCTGGCCTACAACGTCCCTTCTTTAAGAATTTAAACAGGCGGCCCCGGCCGGTGTGGCTCGGCAGATGGAGCGTCAGCCTGTGGACTGAAGCGGGACCCGGGTTCGATTCCCGGTCAAGGGCACATGCCTGGTGGCGGGCTCAATCCCCCATGGGGTGCGTGCAGGAGGCAGCCGGTCGATGAGTCTCATCATTGATGTTTCTATCTCTCTCTCCCTCTTCCTTCCTCTCCGAAATCAATAAAAATATATTTAAAAAAAAGAATTTAAACAAATATATTTTTTTATTGATTTCAAAGAGGAAGGGAGAGAGAGACAGATAGAAAGAAATAACGATGATGAGAAAGACACATCAATCGGTCGCCTCCTATATCCGCCCGGACCAGGGCCCAGGATCGAGCCTGCAACCCAGATACTGCCCCTGATTCACAACCAGGACCCTCTAGTCCAGTGGTCGGCAAACTCCTTCGTCCACAGAGCCAAATATCAACAGCACAACGATGGCAATTTCTTTGGAGAACCACATTTTTTAAACTTAAACTTCTTCTGATGCCACGTCTTCAAAATAGACTTGCCCAGGCCGTGGTCTTTTGTGGGAGAGCCACACTCAAGGGGCCAAAGAGCCGCAGGTGGCTCACGAGCCGCGGTTTGCCGGCCACCGCTCTAGTCCGCGGGCCGACGCGCTATCCGTTGAGCCACACAGCCAGGGCGCGGCTGCTTGTGATTACAGAACAAACAAACAGCTTTGAGGTTTCGAACGTTGAGTTCACCTGAGTCATCGGCAAGACCGGACTCTCCGAGGTTGCGGCGCTGGCCGTGGTTTCTAAGACATTTCACGCACCAGCCAGGCCTCCATCCCGAAGCCAATGACCTCCCACCACGACTCCGCCCACTGCTTTCCCGCCTCTGAGGAGGGGCACGGCCTCCACCCAGCTGCTGGAGTTCCCAGCCCTGGAGACTCCCAGCCGCCTCCCCGCCCCCGTCCCCATCACTGTGCCCTGTCCACCCCCCTCGCAGCCCCCGCCCACCCCCTCTCTCCACAGCATCGCCTCCGTCCCACTCCCCGAGGCCCTCGTCCGAGCTGCCCTTCCCTCCTGCCTGGGTTTTGGCGGGAGAAACAGCTCCCGTTCGGCCCGTCCGGGGCCAGGACCCCCACTCAGGAGCCTGTTCGCCCTCCAGCCAGAAGGGCCCTCCCTACTGCCCGGGGCCAGAGTCTGGGGTGCGGAGGCCAGTCACCCCGTCCTACTCTCTGTGTGCAGATGCGGCTGGCGGCGGGACACATAGCTTTGCAAACCAGACCGGAGCGGCGGGGAGGAGCCCGGCCTTGGGCCCGTCTCCTCGTGAACATCCCGGCAGAGGTGATGCCGGCCCCTTGTAAAGGCGTGCGTCATGCCGGGTCCATTAGGTCCCTTAATGGGGTGTTCTCGGGGGTGAATGAGAGGGACGATGTCAACACCACACAGCAGATGATTCCTGATCAATTCGTTACGGGCCAGCCTAGCGCTGACGGGATACATCTCAGACAATGGGTTGTACCAGGGCCGCCCCCTCTCGGGGTCTGAACCGGCTTCTGGAATGTTCTCCTGTTGGCCGCTTTTGTTTGGATGAGTAAACGGAGCGGGTGCCTGGCTGAGGTTTGATCCGGACCCTGGGCCGGAGCTCCCACATTTGCACAAGGACAGGGGCCGCCGTGCGCCGTGAGGGGCTTAGGAACCCGGGGGTCAGGGGTCGATACCCGGTCAGGGCACAGGCCGGGGGGGCGGGCTCCATCCCCAGTGCGGGGGGGGCGGGGGGGGGCGGGAGGCAGCTGATCCACGATTCTCTCTCCTCATGGATGTTCTCTCTCTCTCCCTCTCCCTTCCTCTCTGACATCAACAAAAATATTTTTTAAAAAGACAGAGAGAGAGAGAGAGAGATGGGCTGACGGCCCATGTCCCCGAGGAAACTGCGCAGGATGAGGGCGAGGGTTTCACGGCCCAGACCTGCTTCCCGCGGCCGCAGGGAAAGGACGCCGCAGGCACGGCTGGGCGGTGACGGGCGCTCGCTCCTTCGCCGGCGGCCCAGAGCGAAGTATTGCCTCGCGAACCTGTTCTTTCTGCCCGTTAAGCTGCTATCAAAGGGATGACAGCTCCCCGGGGGACGATATGGATTTTCTTAGTCATGTCTCTTTCTTCTTCACCGGAAGCGTCTTTGAAAAGCCTTCTGAGCGGCTCCTTTTACTCTCTCTCAGATCGTCCATCAGCCAGTCGCCGACGCCGCCCGTCGGGGAGTCCGTGAGCCGATTGCCCTGGGAAATGTCTGTGGCCTGCCCACTGGTGTTTATTAATCCTCTGTGTGTGTGTGGGGGGGGGCGGGCAGTGCAGCGGTTCCTCTGTGTGTCTGGTCTCAGAGCGTGGCGGGGTGGGGGGGGAGGTGTATTTTAAAAGATGACAGTAGCCCTGGCTGGTGTGGCCCAGTGGATAGAACATCGGCCTGCGGACTGAAGGGTCCCAGGTTCGATTCGCAGTCAGGGCACAGGCCTGGGTTGCGGGCTCCATCCCTAGTAGGGGGCGTGCAGGAGGCAGCCAACGGGTGATTCTCTCTCATCATGGATGTTTCTCTCTCTCTCTCCCTTCCTCTCTGAAATCAATAAAGATGTATTTTAAAAAAATAAATAAAGGACGACATTTACAAGGAGCGTCTGGGCCAGCGCCGGCGTCTGCTCCGGGCATCGGAATTATCCCCGCGGGCGATGCCGTCAGCCCAGACGCTGCGGAGCCGGCTGGCACCCTGGGTTTGGCGAGGCAAGGACACTCCCTGCGTCTGGGTGACCGCGGCCTCTAAATCTCGCGGGGTTTCCTCTGCGGGACTTTGCTCTGTGGTTCCAGGGCCTTCTTTCCAGAGAGAGGAAACAGCCCGGCCGGCGGGGCTCAGTGGCTGAGCGTCAACCGAGGAACCAGGAGGCCGGGGTTCGATTCCCGGTCAGGGCACAGGCCCAGGTTGCAGGCTCCATCCCCAGTGGGGGGCGTGCAGGAGGCAGCCGGTCCGTGATTCTCTCTCATCATGGATGTCTCTCTCTCTCTCCTTCTCCCTTCCTCTCGGAAACAAAACTCCAGCGCGAGTCACCCTGGGCGATCCACAGGGCTGTGGGAGGAAGGACAGACTCACGTCGCCCGGAATAGCTGACGTCACATGCGTTCCCGGGAGAGTCCCTGGGCTCTGAGCCACACCAGCCGGGCTACATGTGACACCCATTGAAATCATGGCGACGGCTCTTGTCCATCTTGGGTGTTCCTGTTGGAACTTCTGGGGGCGGGCAAAGTGTTTTCACGTGGAGTCAGAAGAGCTAGTCGCCCCGCATCGATTCTGAGACCCTGAAGCCCACGGGGGGGGGGGGGGGCCGCGTGGGAGGGCCGCGTCTGGGGACACGTTTGCTGAAGGACACGGCGTCTGATCACCTCCGCTCAGCTGCGTCCCAGGCGGCCCACGGGTGCCCTTCGGCTCTGGGACAATGAACTCATCGGCCCTGTGATTCACCCCATAAACTGGCCTGTCCCCCCAGGACGCTGTGGGTGCGGAGCACCCCAGCCCCGTGGAGTCTGTGCTGCGGGTGGAGGGAGACGGCAGGGAGGGACGGAGGTGAGACCCGGTCCCGTCTCCCTGTGCACGGCAGACATCGCTGGGGGCCCCCAAAAGGGCTCCATCTGACACGGGGGGGGGGGGGACAGTGAGGGCGAACCCCTCAGGGAAGCGGCGAGGGCTATGGAGCTCGGTCCACGGGACCCTGACCCGCTGTCTTCTCTGAGCCGCACTGCCTCCCATCCCAACTCTGCCTCGCACGGCAAACTGCTCGCAGGCTGGCTGTTCTCCTCCCTCCCTCCTTCCCCTTGTCCTCCCACCTGCGTCTCCGGAAAGGTGAACGCCCGGAGAGCAGGTTCCTGAGGTAAGACGCGACGGCGTGCCCACGGCCCCGTCACACCCTGCGGAGAACTCGGAGCCCGAGGCACGCCTGCTCAATCGGGGGGGGGGGGGGGTGTGTGTGTGAGTGGGGGAAAGATGCACCTTTTTATTTATTTTTTATTTACTGATTTCGGAGAGGAGGGGCGAGGGAGAGAGAAAAACATCCGTGACGAGAGAGAACCATGGAGCGGCTGCCTCCTGCACGGCCCGTACTGGGGATGGAGCCCGCAACCCCAGCATGTGCCCTGGACTGGAATCGAACCTGAGACCCTGCTGTCCACAGACCGCCGCTCTAACCCCTGAGCACACCGGCCAGGGTGTATTGTGTTTTTTATCATCCTGTCTAATAAAAAGTAGTATGCAAATTGACCATCAGTCCAACACACAAGATGGCCGCCCCCATGTGGACACAAGATGGCTCCACAAGATGGCCGGCAGGGTAGGGCAGTTGGGAGCAATCAGGCCTGCAGGGGAGGGAACAGGCCTGCAGGGGAGGGCAGTTGGGGACAACCAGGCCTGCAGGGGAGGGCAGTTAGGGGCAATCAGACTGGCAGGGGAGTGGTTAGGGGGTGATCAGGCTGGCAGGTAGAAGCGGTTAGGGGCAATCAGGCAGGCAGGCAGGTGAGTGGTTGGAAGCCAGCAGTGCTGGATTGTGAGAGGGATGTCCGACTGCCTCACTCGACGGGTTCCAGATTGGAGAGGGTGCAGGCTGGGCTGAGGGACACACTCCCCCCCCCCATGCGTGAATTTCATGCACTGGGCCTCTAGTGATCATATAAAGAAGAAATATGCCCTCCCCCCCGTCTCCATGGCAAGATTTGGAAAACCCACCACAGTGTCCACGTTGAAGGATGGCCTGGTGTGTGTGTGTGTGTTTTTACATGACTTCACCTCCCTTCTGCACGCCGGGCCCCCTGGAGGCCAGCCTGGCAGGCCCCTTGCGTGGGGGGAGTGAAGCACGTTCATGGAGCCGGATTAATGAACGTTCTTGGCGTGAAAAGCGCAGGCTGGGCCCATAAAAGTGACGCCAAGCCTGCCTTTCCCGGAGAAGGATGTCCGGCCGGCCCGTGAGGAAAGGCAGCGCCAGGGGAAATGAGCCTCCAGACAATCTTAATTACACTTTCCCCATTAGCGGGAGGGTAATTGAGCCACTCAACGCCTCAGCAAAGAAACCCCTGCTGGCTCCATAAAGGCAAACGACAGTGTTTAATGTTCTAATTAAGACGCAACAATGTAGCCGGTAGACGGAGGGGAGGAAGTGAAGCGCGCACGGTGAATTAAGAGACGCGAACCTTCCCGTAACACCCTCGTCAGCCCTCGGATTTACGAGGAGTTGGTTTGTGAGACAGGTGTGAGGGCAGGGATGTCCACAGCCCCGATGCTCGCCCTGGCCGGTGTGGGCCGGTGGATAGAGCGGCAGCCTGCGGACGGAAGGGTCCCGGGTTCGATTCCGGTCAAGGGCACGTGCCTGGGTTGCAGGCTCCTGGCCGGCCCAGGGCACTGGTCAGGGCACATTCAAGAGGTTTCTCTCTCGCATTGATGTTTCTCTGTGTCTTTCCCTCCCTCTTCCACGCTCCCTAAAAATCCAGGCAACAATATCTCCGGGTGAGCATTAACAAAACAAAACAAACCAACAGCCCCGATGTGTCAAGTGCTGAGTACCATTCGTTGCGCACACTCACCCCGGGAACTCACAGAGCTGGCTGATGGCTGCAGACCACGTACACCCATACCTCCCGTTGACAGGGAAGCCATAACACAGGGTTTGTCTTTTTCCAAAACCAAGCAGACAGACAAAGAGAAAATGAAGTGAGTCTTTTTCACAACCAGCCCTCCTCAAGACGCAGGAGGGGTGACCTTGGAGAGCTCAGGGGTCAGCTCCCACCCAGCCGGGGAGCAGGGTTTTCCACGGAACCGATCCGTCTGGCTGCCGCGCTCGGTGGGAATAAATACTGCTTTGTGTCACGCTGGAGATGCACGGCAGAGAGCGCGCGAGAGATCCTGGTCAGAGCGGCTCACGAACGCTTGTTATAATTCCCTGCGGTGCCTTCCGGACAGAAGGGCCTCTGTAAATGCCACCGCGAAACTCCGCGCTCAGCCAGGCGGCCCCCGGCCAGCTGTCGGCAGGCCTGACCCACAGACCAGCTTCTGTTCGGCCCTGGCTGCCCCTGGACAATGCCGTCTCGAGGTCACCCGGTGGGAGAGCTGCCCCACGTGGGGTGCCTCCGACATAGACACGGGCCTGGGGTTTGACAGGGCACCAGCTGAGTCTGCCTCAGTTCTGCCTCCATGACATGCTGGCCACATTGAGAGCGTGTGCTACCATCCCTTCCTGTGTGGGGGAGAGAGGACGAAGAAAGAGGTCACTCCTCCGGGGTCACCCAGCCGAGGAAAGTCCCACAGCTGAAAAGAGGTCGGGAAACCGAGTCAGCCGGCCGGCGGGGCTCAGCGGTTGAGCATCGACCTAGGAACCAGGAGGTCACGGTTCGATTCCCAGTCAGGGCACAGGCCCAGGCTATGGGCTCCATCCCCAGTGTGGGGCGTGCAGAAGGCAGCGGATCCATGATTCTCTCTCATCACCCATGTTTCTCTATCTCTCTCCCTCTCTCTTCCTCTCTGATATAAATTTTTTATTTTATTTTTTAAATATATTTTATTGATTTTTTTACAGAGAGGAAGGGAGAGGGGGAGAGAGTTAGAAATATCGATGAGAGAGAAACGTCGATCAGCTGCCTCCTGCACGCCCCCTACTGGGGATGTGCCCGCAACCAAGGTACACGCCCTTGACCGGAATCGAACCCAGGACCCTTCAGTCCGCAGGCCGACGCTCTATCCACTGAGCCACACCGGTTAGGGCTGATATAAATTTTTTAAAAAGGAGAAATACCAGCATCCGACTGACAAGCCTTCTGTGCGTTACCCCATGTTACATTTCTAATCTGTTTAGAATTCACCTGTTTCCAAAAAAGGAATCAGGAATATAATTAATCCGTGGAATACGATACCCAGGACCACACCCCATGGGGAATTAGCAAGGGTGGCAGCTGTGGCTGGGAAAAGGGAGGTCCCCCCCTCCCGCCCAGTGCCGGGTCCGGTCAGCGCACCCCGAGGCCCAGGTCATCTGTAGGAAACACAGATGCGAGGACAGCGTGGTGCAGAGGAAACGAGGAAAATGGTGAGACATGCGAGGGCAGGAGCGCCCACGGCCAGGCCCCTGCCGGCTCCACGCACGAGAACCTGAGACGCGTGAGAACGGGCTCCGTCGGCCCCAGGCCACGGGCCTCCTGTCCGGCCTGGCTCCTATGTTTATCATCGGTCGGAGCAAACGGAGAAGCAGCGAGCGTTGGTGCTGGGCCGCCTCCTGCGCGCTCCCCACGGGGATGGAGCCGGTCACCCGGGTCTGCGTCCTGACCGGGAATCGAACCCTGACCTCCCGGTTCATGGGTCCACGCTCACCCGCTGAGCCACGCCGGCCGGGCCTGGATTTCCTTCCCCTTTCCCGCGTGGGCTGCCAGTTCTGTGGCGCCCTTGGCACTGAGGACAGGGAGGCACGTGGCCTTGCTCTGCTGCCCACGACATGGCCACGCCCTGACGGTCTGCGCTGACAGCGCCCGGCAACAGCCACGCGAGCAGCAGCAGCAGCAGCAGCAGCAGCAGCGGGAATGCTCCGGGCCTGCCTGCCACGCGCACCTGGGAAAGCCCGAGGCTGGGCCGTGGCGGCCGCACCGGGACTGGCTCTACGAGGCCAGTCACTGGGGAGCATGGGCAGCCGGGAGCTGACCGCCAGGGAAGGCAGTGGCCGCTGCCCAATAAATAATTCATTTCCCGACGCCGCTTCCCGTCTTGCCTCCATCATGTTCTTATGAGTGGGCTGCTCACATTTGCATTTTCCGAAGAGCTGTTTGCATACTGCCCTGGTCAGCAGCCTGGACTGTTTCTTTTCTTTAAAAAAAATTTTTTTTAAATTAATTTCAGACAGAAAGGGAGAGAGTGATGAGAGAGAGTCACGGATCTGCTGCCTCCTGCACGCCCCACCCTGGGGATCCAGCCCGCAACCCGGGCCTGGGCCCTTGACCTGAATGGAACCTGGGACCCTTCCATCCACAGGCCGACGCTCTACCCACTGAGCCAACCGGCCAGGGCCTACATTCTGTTTCCACCGTAGAGTGGACTAGCTGGGAGCTTTTCCCCTGGGCCCTCCGTCTAGGCCTGACTCTGTCTCAGCTGGGTCACTGGGGGGTGGAGGGGAGGCCCTCAGCTCGCATGCCCCCATCCACCTGTGTGGTGGGGGGTCAGCGTGGTCCCAGCTCCCTGGGTCCCTGGGGGAGGAAATGCCGAGAGCCACACCTGCGACCTGACCCCCAGCAAGTGCTCGGGGCTCGGTGCGTGCCGTCTGGGGACCACAAAGCCAGGCTGCGCCTGGGAGCAGAGAATTCTCTCGAGGGCTGCTCACCGCACCTGGTTCTGAAATCGCAGCTGTGCAGTGACGAAGGCCTCAGGAGGCCCGGGACGCAGCCGAGGCACCGGGCACATTCCACTGACACGGGGAGGGAACGCCGCGGGGAGCCGGCTGGGAAGGAGCCAGGAGGCTGCTCTCACGCCAGAAAGGAAAAGAAAAAGAACTCTCCTTCCGGACGCCAGGAAAGATGGCTGCCCGCCCTCCTGCGGGGCCCTTTCTCGCCTTCTGATCCCGGCCGGTGACTGTCGTGTTACCGGGCCAACTCCACAGCGGACGGGACGCGTGTGACCCGCCTCTCAGACACAATTGACCCCCGGGGCGCCTAGCCCGTGGCCCTGTGCGTCCGGCGGGGGTGCACCTGGGTGCACGTGCAGAGAGGACCGGGTGGGTGGCGGCACAGCGTGGGCAGCGGGGGACCCAGCCGGGGCGGCCAGGCGTCTGCGTCCTGAGGGCCCTGAGGGCTCGGAGGACGAACGCAGGGGCGGCGGATGAAAGGGAAGGTCATTTCCCAGAAGCACAGCGGCACGTTGGCCTCGGGGAAAGCTTATTTAACATGCATTTCATCAGGAGCGTTTTCAGGAGCGAATCACATGGTTATCACACGGTGGGCGCGTTTTGTGTGCTGGGCTCGCAGAAAGGGAATATTCCACCGGGTCAGGGATTGGGGGGCCTGGTCGGCGAGATGTAAGATGCAAATGAGACAAGGAGGAAAGAGGCTGCCGGATGCCAGGTTCTTGTCAGCCTGGGAGTCACGCAAGCAGGGAACTCGGCGTTCAACTGAGTCAGTGATGGGCCTGGCGAGGCTCCCCGCGTTGCCTGGGTGATGGAGACGCTCCCTCCAGCCAATGGGAAGAGGCTTCGCACAGGGCATGCGCAGTACGCTGGGTGATGCACAGAGCATGCGCGGTCGGTGGGGTGATGCGCCGGCGCCAGGCTATGTGCCCTCTGAGGCGTGGAGGGTGTAGGTGGGGTGCAAACGGTTAAGGGGAGCCCGGGAAGCACGTGGAGGGCGCGTAGAGGGACGTGCTGAGCCACGTCTTCTCCGGCTCACCCTGGGGGTGGCTCCTGCCTATTATGGCTCCTAGGGTGTCATCTCAACCAGCCCAGTTATCAAGAGTGAATCCCGCCAGGGGCCACGGGTTTACTGTGTGCAGGGGCATCTCGGGGCACCAGGGCAGGAGGGCCAGCGAGCATCGCATGGCGTCCGGCTGCAGGAGAAAGGAGGACATTGGAGGAGGTAGCGTGGGAGGCGGGCGACTGGGAGAGCTCTGAGGTGCGCGTGCTCGCCCACCAGTGTCACGTGGGAGGAAAGCCTCCAAATGGGGCACCGGATGGCCCTTCCCGGAGAGACACGCGCGGGGCCTCTCTGGGTCCGGCACACGCGTCTGCACTCTCCTGTCACCAACACCTTCGTCACGGGCCCCCTAGGGAGCCAGGCCCCCGGTCATTGTCAGTTACGTGCACCCAGACGCTGCCGGTCCTGAGTCAGGCCCATCTGAAGCTGAAAACCCAGCTCCCGTCTAAGCATACACCTTGGCGAATCAATGGACTTGCCTGCGTAGACACGAAACAAGCACCCATGAACTTCGGCCAGCACACACAACCTGTGAGAGCACAAGGCGAAGGAGAGAAGCGCCCATCAGAAGGTTAGGCTCCTCCGGCCGGCGTGGCTCCGGTTGCGGTTCGAACTATGGACCAGGAGGTCGTGGTTCCGTTCCGGGTCAGGGCCCAGGCCCAGGACGTGGGCTCGATCCCCAGTGGGGGGCGTGCAGGAGGCGGCTGATCCATGATCCTCTCTCTCATCCCTGAGGTTTCCATCTCTCTCCCCCTCTTCCTCTCTGAAATCAATAAAAAATGTATTTTTTTTTAAAAAAAGCTTAGGAACCAGGAGGTAGAGGGCAGCTGCCAAGGGCGGGGCTGGGGCGGGGCTGGGGCAGGGCGGAGCTTCCCGCTGGAGATGAGAGAAGGTTCTGGAGCTCTGAGGTTGCACAAGAGTGTGGGCATCTTTAACATTAATGAACCACACAGGGAAAAGGGGTGAGCATGGCCACCTTCCTTCCTCTCGCGGCTTTTAGCACACCATGCTAAAAAAAAAAAAAAAAAAAAAAAAAAAGATTTTATGTGGCAAAGTAATAAAAATTTGAAATCCCAATCGGGAAAGGCAATGGGCTCAGAACAAATGTTGAAGGTGGAAATGTAAGAACATATAATGGAACAAAAGGGCGGCGGGTGGTCGGGGGGGCGGTGGCGGGGGGAGGGGGGGGAAGGCGAACCAAGGCAGCGCTGAGAGGTGAATTGCGGGTAATAGTCCAATTTGGAGCCTGAGTGCTTCTCGCCGGCGCCGCGCAGGGCAGCGGTGTATTATCCACAGCAGGCGGGCTGCGGCCGGCTCCGGGCGGGAAGACTGCTACCGAACACCGTTACAATATCGCCTGTCCTTTGACCCACCTCCTTGGGTTCAAATTTACTTCTACAGGCTCCTCTCCGAATCCGTCAGGGATGCAGCGCAAAGGTGTGTGTGCTGAAAGACACACACCCCAGGACGTCCCGCGGCAGAAAGCCTCCGGAACAGGGTGAGCCCGAGGGGCGGGGCCATGGAGACACGGAGGGGGCGGGGGGGAGCTTTCTGGCTGGGCCCGAAACCAGAAGTCACCTGTCAATAAAAACACATTAAAAAGAAAGAAAGAAAGAAAGACTTCTTTCTTTCTTTCTTTTTAATGTGTTTTTATTGATTGCAGAGCGAGAGAGAGAGCGCGCGCGAGAAACATCAACGATGAGAGAGAATCATCCATCGGCTGCCTCCCGCACGCCCCACACTAGGGAGCGAGCCTGCCACCCGGGCCCGTGCCCTTGACCGGAAATCCACTCATGACCTTCCGGACCACAGGTCGACGCTCAGCCACCGAGCCGCGCCAGCCAGGTCGCCTGCCTTCTTACTGCTGCTCGGCAGAAACGGACACACTGGCGGGCACCCCAGCAGCCACCTGGGGCCCCAAGGAGACGGTGAGGATGGAGTCCACGTCCTCGGCTGCTGAAGCAGAAATACAGGCGGGGCCTGGGCCTCGGGGGGCACCGGCCGGCCCTGCACCCCCATCCTCAGGAGTTCCTTCGGGTGAAAGCAGCAGTCTATGGGCGCTGAGCCACTATGGCCGTTGGAGCGGACTGCACCGGACCGGACCGGACCGGACGGTGAGGAGCAGTTCCTAGCTCGTGCAAGGCTGGACGTCGCCCTAGCCAAGGCCGCTACGAGCCCTGCCCTTAAACAACCCTGCACGTTCCATGCGTCACGGCCGTGAGGGCGGCTTCAGTGGGAGCCGGGGTTCCCGTGGGGTGTGAGGAGCAGGGTTGGGGACGGGCCCGAGCATGAGGGACATCCGGGCAGAGAAGGGCTGAGTCAGCACACACGCCGGGCGGCCTCCGGCGAACAGCTCAGCAGATCCAAGGTGCCGAGGGGAGCACATTGAAGTAATTCTTTATTCCAGACCAACGGCCTCGCCTCGGCCGTGGTAGGCCTCCACGGAGGGTGCCACTGTCACCCGTGACACGAAGGACCGGGAGGCGCCTTTGCAGTGAAAGGACAGATAGGGAGAGCCCTGGTCCACGGACTCCCGTCCCCCCCTCCCCCCGCCAGCACGTTTCACGCGGGAGCTCACCTGTCGTCACTAGGCAACCGTCATGGCACCTGTCACTGAGAGATGCACTCCCGGCGATCTCTCACCCCTGGGAAGTCACACCTGTCAGCATTCCCAACGGACACCCAGGGGACACACCAGGCGGGTGCCCACAGGCCACCGCACGGTCACCGTCGCAGGGAACGCGCCGTGACGGGAGGGAAGCGCACGCCGTGGTCGGGAGCCTAACCCAAGCCCTGCGCCGTGAGACGTCATGCCATCCCTTCGTGCCGCTCCCGCCGCGTCGGGAAGCCCATGCTGTGCGGGCTGCAGAGGCGGCCGGAGCCTCCTGCTCTGCGCACAGGCACCGCGGTGTGGGCCCCAGGCCCCCGGGGCAGGCCCCGTCGGGAGGCAAGCCCATCCGTGTTGCACAAACACCCGGAGGCAGGCAGACAGACCGACGGCCGGAGCCTTTCGGATGAGAGACATGGCACAGACAGGTGACCCGGGAGCGCCAGGAGGCGGCTCACGCCTGCAGCGTTTGATTAGAAAAGGAGTTCTCACATGAGTAAGGTGACACTTCCCCTTAGACCAATATGCACGGCTTCTCTTGAAAAACCAGGAGATCCCAGGAATTCGGAACATGGGATTCCTGCAGGGCGACCACTGGCAGGTGTCTGCCACACCCCGCCACGCTTCTTCCACACCCTGCCACGCCCCGCCACGCCTCTTCCAGCCCTGCCATGCCCCGCCACGCCTCTTCCAGCCCTGTCACGCCTCTTCCACACCCTGCCATGCCCCGCCACGCCTCTTCCAGCCCTGTCACGCCTCTTCCACACCCTGCCATGCCCCGCCACGCCTCTTCCAGCCCTGTCACGCCTCTTCCACGCCCTGCCGCGCCTCTTCCACGCCCTGCCACACCCCGCCACGCCTCTTCCAGCCCTGTCACGCCTCTTCCAGCCCTGTCACGCCTCTTCCAGCCCTGTCACGCCTCTTCCACGCCCTGCCACACCACATCATGCCTCTTCCACGCCCTGCCATGCCCCGCCACGCCTCTTCCAGCCCTGTCACACCTCTTCCAGCCCTGTCACGCCTCTTCCACGCCCTGCCACGCCTCTTCCATGCCCTGCCACGCCACATCATGCCTCTTCCATGCCCTGTCACGCCTCTTCCACACCCCGCCATGCCTCCTGTGAGGGTCACTCACAGGCTCCGGCTGCTTGGTCTCTGCAGGTGCGTGTGTTTGAGGCCCCTACGCAGTCACGCGGCACGGTGCAGACATTCACTCCATTACCGATTCTTCCCATGCACGGAAGGCCCCACCCTGACACCTCGCGTCGGCTTACTTTCTTCACGAGGTGCGATTCCTCTACTGTCCAATAAGATCGCGCGTTGGGTCGGCTGTCTGCAGCAGACGTCACGGTTCCCCGTGGCCCCCGCCTCCCCGTTTCCCACGGAGACACCTCCGCCCACGTCAGGGTCCCCGTGCGGAGCCTCCCTGACCCCGAGTCCTGTGGGACCGGCCCAGGGACGTGCTCACCGTGGCCAGGGGGACGACGCCGACCAAGTCCTTGCGGCTCACGTAGATCTTGGAGACGCCCAAGTCCGATGTGATCTCCCCCGGATATTCGACCTGCCACGTGACAAGCTGCGTGGCCGGGGGGTCGCTGGGCGCTTCGATTTCCACGTCAATCTGCATGACCTCCTCCGGGGCGCCGGCGGCCCTGGGGAGAGGGGAGGGGAGGGGTTCTTAGGGCGAGGTGCCAGCTCGACCCCCGGTGGGGGGCGTGGGGGAGGCGGCGGATCCGTGATTCTCTCTCATCATGGATGTCTCTCTCTCTCTCTCTCTCTCTCTCTCTCTCTCTCTCTCTCTCTCTCCCCCCCCCCCCGCCCCTCCTCTCGGAAATGAATAAGAATAAAAGAGATGGGCTCCTTCCCGACCCTCCCTCACTTATAACTGCTTTCCGAATGCCGACCTCCGGCTTGTTTCACACGGACGGACGCCAGTGATCTTTGAAAGAGGGGGTGTTCTCCTCGGTGAGAGAGGCCCCCAGCGTCCCGGGGTAACAGAGAGAAGGGACTCACGGGGGCCGAGGGGTGCAGAATCGGGAGACACCGAAGGCCTTGGTGCGGGGACAGGGGGAACGGGCACCATTCTGCTCCCCTGGATTGGTCCTGGCGCCGCCTCCCCACCCCCGTGGGGTCTTCCCCCCTCCCCCCGGGATCGTGCCTCCCGCTCGTGAGCTGGAGCATCTGTGGGAGATGGACACAGGAAGGAAATGAAGCTGCTCTCTCAGCCCCGCGCCCTGACACTTCCTGAAGCACGTTCCCTTGGGCCTGGAGAGCTGCTTTATTTTAAAATATTTCTTTCTGTTGGGAGTTTTTTCCTTTAAAAGGAATTCCATCTGCGCGCCACAGACACACGCGCGCGTGCTCCTGCCAGGGCTGCCGACGGCCCCGTCCCTTCCGTCCGCCCACAGGTGACGGGCGGGGGGGGGGCCTCCGAGGCTCCGGCACCCCAGGGAGCCCCGCCTGGGACAGCGGCAGAACGCAGCCTGGGAGGGGGGGCTGGCGAGGCAGGTGGGTGCCTTGGACTCTGTGCTGGAGAATTTCTCATCAAACGTGTCCCCGCCGGGCCCCGGTGGGGCAGCTCCGTTGGGTGGAGTGTCGCCCCGATACAGCAAGGTTGTGGGTGCGACCTCCGCCAGAAGCAATCAATGGATGCATACGTAAAAGAACAACCAATCGGTGTTTCTCTACTCCCTCCCACCCCTTTCCTCTCTCTCTCTCTCTCTCTCTCTCTCTCTCTCTCTTTTGCTCTCTCTCTAATCAATTGTTAGAAAATATCTCGGGTCCGGCCCGAGTGGCTCCACAGGTGAGTATGGACCCAGGAACCCAGAGGTTCCTGGTTCGACTCCCGGCCCGGACGCAAGCCCGGGTTGGTGGCTCGATCCCTAGGAAGAGACACGCAGCCTACGCGTCGATGTTTCTCTCTCTCAATCCCTCTCCCTTCCTCTCTCTAATACCCATTTTAAAAACGTATTTAAAAAAAAAAATCCCTGGTACATCTAGCAGCCCCGTGCCTCTCCTCCGGACGCCCCCTCCACGTTCATTTAGTTTTAAGAGCAAACGCTGAGAGGCGTTTGTCTATCCAGACTCCCTCCTGGTCAGACTCGTGAGCAGGCAGCTCCGAGGGCGGTGGGTGGCCATGAAACCCTCTCGGGTTGTAGGGTGCGGCCCCTGGGGATGGATGGCCAGCGGGGTGCCCCCCCCCAGGCGTCTCCACTCACAGGGAAGCTACCCGTGAAACCTTCAGCGCCTGCCCGGGAACCATCAGCTCAGCGCCGGCGCCAACGGGGGGCCAACACGGCGGGTCTGTGAGCCGGCGGCTGAGTCAGGTGCTGGAGGAGAGAGGCTCTGCACTCGTGGGGAGATGCAAACAAGACGACTCCTCGATCGTGAGGCTAGTCGCTACGTCTCCTAATGGCTTTCTCGACTCCCACCTGACACGGCCAATGGCAGCCCCCGGGAGACTCCCATGTTGAATTCTTTGGCGATGAAACGTAATTCAAAGGCGCAGCGGGTGAGCCCTCACGCCGGAGCGGGCTCCGTTTCTGTGGGCGGAGCGGGGAGCGCCGGCGTGAGCCAGCCCACCGGCCTCAGACCGATACCCCGTTGTGTGCCCGCCCCCAGGGCTGCGGGTTCGAGGCGGGAGAGTTCACCTGCTGTTCGCCTCCAGGCAGAGGAGACGGGATAAATGCCCCTGACATCATCTCAGCTTTCGGATGTCCACCCATGAACCCCAGGGGCGGTGTCACCGACGCGAGATCTTACGGCGTGGAAGGCCATCGGGCCCCATCAACTCTCCCCGGGCGAGACGCCGGCTAAAGGCGGTGCGACGTCCGGCGGGGAGAATGGGCTGTGGGCGAATCACAGCCAGAAAGAACCCTGAGGATGGCACCGGTTATGTGACCTCACGCTCTCCGGGAGCCTCTGGTTTCTCAACCGGAAAGCATGGCTCCATGGCTGAGCGCCGTCCCGTGCACCAGGAGGTCACCGTTCAATTCCGTGGTCCAGGGCACAGGCCCGGGCTGTGGGCTCCATCCCCAGGAGGGGGCGTGCAGGAGGCAGCTGATGGATGGTTCTCTCTCCCCGTGGATGTTTCTCTCTCTCTCAAAATCCATACAAACGGATTAAAAAAAAAAAGCTTTGAAAATGATCAGTCATTGCCACCATCTTAGAAACGTGGTCAGGCCTCTGAAGATGTGTGCGGGATGGAGAGGGGTGGGGGACCCCGGGGAGGGGGGAGCCCTGACCAGCCTGGGGGTACCCCTCGCCAGCCAACCTGGTGCTGTGCAGTAGTGGGGGACACGACCTCTGGATGGACCGCCCAGTGCCGGGGACGGTGGTGAGGGGGCCCCTTCACGCACAGCACTTAGGACTGCGCCGGGCAGAGCTCGCCAAGGGCTCGGGGAGGCATGGTGTCGGGATCAGCTCCCGGCTGAGCCGGGTATTAGGCCTGAGGTCAGTTTTGCTTCGTGTTTGCGGGGCCACGGC
>JAPDVU010000014.1:29488331-29490831 GCA_026230045.1 Corynorhinus townsendii
TCGGCCGCAACCCCGCCCCGCAGCATTGCTTCTGGAAATCTCTGTCCTTCCCAGCTCACAGGACGTGGGCACTTTTTCCCATAAGCACCTGCACTCGGTGTGATGTAATTCTTCCTTCTCCCCACACTGCTATGTCAAACGTTATGCATTTTTTAACAAAACAACATTTTTGGTACGCGTTCAAACTCAAATGTCACAATGCAAAAAAAATGTCTTAAGGACTTCAATGCAAGAATTTTCTCTCTCTCTCTCTCTTCTTTTTTTTTTTTTTTTGCAGAATAGTTATTTTTGGGGAAAAGGATGCCTTAGATTTGTTCCTGTCCGTGTCAGAGACCTGAATTAACCCTAAACTTTGAACTCCAAACCTTATGTTTTCCTATCACACAGCCATTGGCCACATGTGGCTGCTAAGTGCTAACATGTGGCCAGGCCTGGTCAGCGTGGCTCCGTGGTCTAAGCATCAACCGATGAAGCAGGAGGTCACAATCCAATTCCCGGGGTTGTGGGCTCCATCCCCAGTGGGGGGCGTGCAGGAGGCAGCCGATCCATGATTCTCTCTCTTTCTCCCTCTCCCTTCCTCTCTGAAATCAATAAAAAGATATTTTTGGAAAATGCGGCCAGTGCAGCCGAGAGGCAGGATTTTAAATTTAATTTTAACTTTGTCTTCAGCGGCCACAGGTGTCCAGCAGCATCCACATTGGACCGCACAGTATGAGTGTTTTTTTTTTTCTTCTTTGTGTTTGTTTTGGTTCATTCTCACCTGAGGGTATTGTCCCATTGATTGTAGAGAGCGTGGAAGAGAGAGGGAACGACAGAGAGAAACATCGATGTGACAGAAACACATCGATGGGTTGCCACCTGCATGTGCCCGACCAGGGCCCAGGTCAGGGAGGAGCCCGCAACCGAGGTCCATGCCCTTGACCGGAATCGAACCCGGGACCCTTCGGCCTGCAGGCCGGCGCCCTATCCACTGAGCCACCCGGCCAGGGCCACAGTAGGAGTGCTGACTCCCCTGTCACCCCAGCCAGAGGCAAGGGGAGAAGCACCACGTGTGTTTAAAAAGCACCCGGTTTATTTATACCGGCCCTCACGGTGCCCACGGAGGACGCCCACGGGCCGCCGGCAAGCAGGCGCATCTGTTCCCCGTTCGCCGCTCGGCTCCTCCCGACAGGTTCCCACGGGTTCCCATCTCAAGCTCCCCCACCCCCTGCTGTCCCCGTCCCAGGGCCGCTCGCTCGCTGTCCTCACCTGACCTGCACCTGTGTGCCCGGCTCACTCCCACCTGCCTGCACCTGGGACCCCCGCCCCCCAGCCCCCCGCCCCCTGCTCCCCCGCCCCCCGGCCTCACTGAGTGGAAACCCAGCGCCTCTTCTTCTTCCTCCGGACTCCATAGCATCCGTTCCCATTTCAAGCAGTGTCTTTGCTTTGTGCTTCTGCTTATTTATTTACTAAAATATATTTTTATTGATTTTTTTTCTTTTTTTTAGAGGGAGAGGGAAAGGCAGAGAGAAACATCCACGATGAGAGAGAATCACGGATGGGCTGCCTCCTGCCCGCCACACACGGGATGGAGCCCACCACCCGGGCGTGTGCCCTGACCCGGATCATACCCTGACCTCCTGGTTCCTAGGCCGACCCTCAGCCGCGGAGGCACGCCGGCCGGGCTGAAGGGGGTTTTCTTCCTTCCTAACCAGGTAAACGCTGAACAAAACCCCAGAGAGGATATCTCCCCTTCAGGTGAGCGAGGAGCTGGCTCCCATCCAGCCGGGGCGGTGGTTGGGAAGTCAGCGCCTTGACGAGTCGCCGACAGAAAAATGAATTGGCTTCACTTCCTGAAAATTAATCCGGGGCGTCCGTCATAAAAAAAAAAAAAAAAAAAAAAACACCACCGGTTCTCTGGCCCGTAAATCTCACGTGGGAATCTATCTTCGGAAATAAAATCTCCAGCGTCTGAGGGTGTGTGCAGAATTATTCATAGTGAGGACAATATTTGCAAGGCGCTATCCATTCTGGCGGAATAAATTATGGTAAAACTAGCCGGTTGGTTATTATGCAGATGTTTAACAAAGAAAGCATCCAATCGATAGGTATTGATCTGGAAGAATATACATGAAGTATTTTCAGGTTAAAAAATAAAAGTAAATCTCAGTTTTTTGTGTTTTTTTTTTTTAATGCCCCACACTGCAGACATTTAGGCAGGCGTGGCTGGCACTTGAGGTCTGAAATGGTCTATAATTTCCCTTCTTCCTCTTTTGCATGAAAAAGTGCTGTCAAGAGAGAATCAGCCCGGACAGCGTGGCTCAGGGGTTGAGCGTCGACCTATGAACCAGGAGGTCAGGGTTTGATTCCTGGTCAGGGCATATGCCTGGGTTGTGGGGTCGGTCCCCAGTAGGGGGCGTGCAGGAGGCAGCTGATCCATGATTGATCTTTCATCACTGATGTCTCTCTCTCTCCCCCTCTCCATTCCTCTCTGAAATCAATTTTTAAAATGTATGTTTTT